>JANSMH010000249.1:0-38738 GCA_029299595.1 Grosmannia serpens
GGCGGGGCCCTCGCCCGGGGCGCAGGGAGCGGGGGGACACGAACGCGGCGGGCCGCCGGGGGCCCCGAGCGCCCGGTGCGGGGGGGGGGGGGGGGGGGGGGAGGGGGGGGGGGGGGGGGGGGGGGGGGGGGGGGGGGGGGGGGGGGGGGCAGCCGGAAAGGGGTGTAGCATACGGATGATGAGGGAGATCATGCTCGTTCCGTTGCCGCGAGCGGCCTCGAGGCGCTTGATCAGCTTCTTGACCTTCCATATCTCAATCTGCCGTGATCGGGTCAGCACGCTGGAGCCACAGGCATAAGCGGGGAGGGACGCACATTCTTCTCCGCCTCGTTGGAGTTCGGGTCGCTCATCTTGACGAGAGGAGTGGGGGGGGGGAAGCAATAAAGGGCGAAAGGGGAAAAGCAAACGAAGAGGAGCAAAACAGCGTGGCTGTGATTCTGGCGCGAACGGCTGCGTGTGCTTGCGTGCTGTCTGTGTTCCTCTTCTTCAGGTTCGGCGGTGGAAAAAGAGGAAAAGCCAGCACAATTTGTCTTTGGAGGGCGAGAGACTTCCAAAAGTGGGTTGTGCTATTATTGTTGTTGGTATTATTATTATTATTATTATTATTATTATTATTATTATTATTATTATGCTGTACTATGTAGTACGCGGGGTTTCCTGGCGGGAGAAATTTTTTATTTTCGAAAAGAGTGGGCCCGTCAGCAAAAGACAGGGCCAGTTCCAGTGGGCTGGCTGGGAGGTAAAGGCCTGTAGCGGCCAGGCGCAAGCCCTATCGCTCTCCGCACTCACAGTGGCCACAACGGCCGGCGGTTCGACCAGGCAGCTGGACCTGTGCACGGACCACATATGACGTTCCCGTTGGTTCGGCTCTTGGGAGGCTCTCGAACGACGGAAGAAGCCAGCTGCCGAAACACACACACACACACACACACACACACACACACACCGTCACGCACGCACGCCATGGCCACGTCGATTCCTCTGCAGCTGGCAGAGACGATCCAGACGGCGCACATGCGCCAGAACCCGTCGGCCCTGCTGGACACGGCACCATCGACGGCAGCCGATCGGATAGAGGCCGTCGTGCTGGAAGATCTGGAGGACCTGGAGGACCTGGAGGACGAGGACGAGGACGGGGACGACGGCGGGATCGACGAAAAGGGCGCGGCCGAGGGCGACGACGACGACATCCTGCCCTACAGCTACAGCGCCATCCGGCCGTGGAGGCCGCACCATGACCGCGACCGCGACCACGACCACGATCACGATCACGATCACGGCCACGGCCGCGGCCTCGGCGGCTCGCGCTTCGGCCACCAGCTGCCGGCCCTCCCCGACCTCCGCTTCGAGCAGAGCTACCTGCGCAGCGTGGCCAGGGCGGACCGCTGGTGGAAGGTGGCCCTGATCACGGCGCGCGACCAGGTCGTCATGCCCTTCACCCAGGGGCTGCTCTACAACCTGGCCGTCTGCGGCTGGCAGTTCTGGAACCGCAACGCCCAGCTGGGCGGCCAGACCGTCGGCGCCCGCGTCCGCCGCTGGTGGTATGGCGTCAACAACTGGCCCCTCCAGCAGAACAGAAAGGCCTGGAGCCGGCGCTGAGGACAGGGGAGGGGAGAGGCCGGGAGGGAGGCGAGGGCGGGCCAGCTGGCTTCCTTTAGAGGCTATGCGCTGTACAATATACACCTGTTGCGGCTGTTTACCGCTATCACGTTTCATGAAACGACCCGGGGGAATGCCCCAAAAACCAATGCAGAACTCTCTAAAGACGTAAGATACATGACCTCCGAGGCAGACTATCAGAAAAACGTCCACATACAACCCTCTCTGGCCAATACGCTTTTACCAAGACGCCAGCCAGACTCTCAGGGCAACCTCGCCTGCAGACAGCAGATAAAACCAACCTCCCCAAACAGCGTGTGCTGTGTGCCAGTCCTTTTTTTTTTACTATTATTATCCCCCCCCCCTCCCAAACAGAGACTGCAAAACTCCCGTCCTCCCATCCTAGTTGGCGTCCACAGATCGAGCTGCCTGCAGTGCTTTGTCAGGACTCCCCCTGCAGGACAGCGTGGTAGCCTTGCCAACAGCCGGCACGTCGACCGGCACGTCGACCGGCACGTCGACCGGCACGTTGTTCTCTTTCTCCGCCGTCCCTGCTGGCTTCTTGCCCGTGTCCTGGGCCGTATCCTCGGCTGTCGCTGGCCGCGCATCCGGCTTTGCTGATGTGTTGATGGCCACCGAGATCTCGTCTGCCGTCTGTGCTGGTGCCTGGATCGCTGCAGACACATCGGCCTTGCTCGCAACCTTCTTCCCGGACGACGACTTGAGCCACTTTCCCGTCTCCGTGTCCAGGACGGCGCTGACGGGAAGCATGACCACCGCGCTGCGCCGTGTATCCTGCTCCAGCTCCTCGTCTTCCGCATCCAGCGCCGCATCCTTGTCTTCGTCAAAGTCTTCGTCCTCCTCCTCCTCCTCGTCTTCCTCCTCGTCCGGAACGTGCTCGTCCTCCTCTTCCTCCTCATCGTCGCCGAGATCCGGCTCGCTCTCGTTGTCCTCGTCTGCCGAGTCGTAGTCGTTGTAGACCCGCCCGCCCTTCTTCTGAGCCCACCCGTTCATGCCGTGATTGACGGCCGCAGACCGACGCGGTCGGCCCGTGGGCCCAACAGACACATCGTCCATGTCGACATCGCCATCGCCATCGCCCTGCACGCTCGTAGCCGTGCTCGGCACACCGCCGCCGTTGAGCCGGTTCGGTGCCCGTATCTGCCGTCCGCTTGCTGTTGTTGTCGGCCCGGTGTGTTCCGCAACAGCGCTGTTGCGCGCCGACCGCCTCCGGCCCGTCGAGTCCGTGAGAAAGTCCTCGTCGTCCGAATACGTGTACTTTATCCGCTTGCCTCGCGTGCGCCCCTCGTAGACCGAGAAGCCCGGGTCTGGCCGTTTGAACTGGTCCTTGCGCGTCTGTCGGTACTCTCGCCGCCGCCGTTTCTGCGAGCGGACAACCGCAAATTAGCCTCCTCTGCACATGAGCTGTCTCTGCCGCCAGGCATCCCTGAAACGTATCTTACCTCCTCTGTGGCCTCGAAGCGCGGGATCTCCTCGGTCAGCCGCTTGGCCAGCTTCTTTGCCTTGGGCCCCCCGTCTCCCGTTTCCAGCTTTTCTATCAGGCTCCGCGCCTCGTCGATAGAGCCGGCAACGCTGCGCCACGTCCTGTTGATGAAGCCGGCCGGGTTGCTTTCTCGGTACACGCGAAATGCCGTGTCGTCTCGGCCCTCAATGACAAAGTACCGCCGCTTGTCGCTGTCGGACCCCCACGGTTGGATAGACATGACCACGTTGGAATCGTCTTCGTTCCGCTTCCCCTTGTAGGCATGGTCGATGATGTCGTGCACGACCTTGGACGAGGCCATGGCCCACAGAATCAGAGCACGCAGGAGTGTAAGCTGTTGCGAGGTTAGAACCGAAGCATACGCTGCTGCCGTGCCCAGTACCACGTACCCTTTCCGATGGCGTCATAGAAGCAAAAGTCTTTCCTCCCGTGAGCGGATTCTCCTTCCAGCTCGCCACCCACTGCGAGGCATGCGACTGCACGGCCTCCTCCAGCGCTCGGTTGTAATGGCCAGGCCTAGCGAAAGCGCTCGGGTCAGAATGCGCAAGCCAGCGACGTGGAGGACAATCCGGGGCATCACATACTTTACATCCTGCTGCCGGTTCAGGAGCAGCTTCAGCAGGGCACAGAGAAAGTGTTCGACGCGTTCGCTGGGGACGCTGTCGACGACGTCGCGCTCCAGCTCCTGGGGGCCAAAGTTGGCCATGCTCTTGGGAAAGGCATCGGCGAGGCGGTTCCGGAACATGACAATAAACTGCGAGAACGGGACCAATGGCCGTTAGCACCCATCGATGGCCAGGTCACGCGGGCAGACCATGAAATCGCTGCCCTGGACGCCCGTTTCGCACGCGATCTTTCGCGTTGCCGCGAGCTCCCGACGCGCCAAAAACAAGGGGGACACTCACAGCAATGTCCTGGTTGTCGGCGAGCACGTATTCGTGTGGCGGCGAAGGCGCCCGCTCCCGCTTGGGCGGTGGCGGTGAGGCTCCCCCGGCTGCCGACTTGGAGCCCTTGGGGACCTTGTGGAAGAACTTGAGGATGCCGCCCTTCTCCTTGCGCAAATGGACATCGGCCTCCTCTTCGGACGGGACAGACGAGAGCGAGGACAGGGAGGACAGGGAGGACGTGTCGGACAGGTCGTCGTCGGCCATGGTGGACGCGGTGGCAGGATGCTGAAGATATCTGCTGGGAAGGGGGTCGAGGTTGAGAGCCGGCGCCGATGCGCGCGCGTCGCCGAGGAGGAGGAGGAAATAAATGAGGCAGAGAAGAAGAAGCAGCAGACCGGCGCGCAACGATGGCACAGATTACATGCGTGTCGAAGGGAGCTGCGCGTGTGGTTGGCAGGAGGTCGAGCCGTGTAGAAAATGCAGGGTTTAAGGTTGAAGTTGCTTTTGGGACTAAAAAGAGCCGCGTCCTGACTGCCTCCTCCCACATTCGTCAAGGCAAAAAGATATTACCGCAACGCCCCTGTTAGGCATCCGCTGCCTAATTCGCGGCCAGCATTAACAGAGCCATTGCAACCCCCACCGGCTTCCTCTTCGTTCCTGTCCGACAACCCTGAACAGGCCGCGTTCGTCTTTTATTTCCCCCTGCAGCTCGCTCCTCTCGCTGACTCCGAACACCTGTTCATTCCTCCTTGCTTGGCTACGTCATCCACGGACAAGATGCTGTTGGTGGGAAACAGCGAGCTCGTCGTTCTGCCCAACCCCTGGACTTGGGCCGGCTCCTGCTCCGGATCAGAGAAACATTCAGCTGTCGACGGCAGGGCGGCGGAGGCTTGCAGTCCAGCGGGTGGTGCAGGCCTGCACACAATGGCGCAACAGCCTTCGTGTCCCTTGTCCCTTGTGCCGTGCCCCCGTGTGCCGTAGAGCCGTAGATACGACAACGGCTTTTCAAGGTACTGACTAAAACCCCACCTGTGCAGCCAGAGATATGTAGCCGGCCAGAGTCCAAAAAAAACCTGGGCGCAAAACTGCACCTTTGTGTCCGAGGCCAGAGATTGGCCACTCGCGACCGAGTGCAGACGGCTGGCGCCTTTTGCGAAACAACTGCGCTCCTGGTGAGGCATCTTGGATGCACGCCCATCTGGCGGGCCCAGGGCCAAAACGCCCAAATGTCCAAACTCCCTGGTGCAGCATGGCCGTCAACCAGACGTAGAGTCCAGACGCGGTCGCCACAACAGTGCTCTGGCGAGACCGGTCAAATGCATCTCAGGTCGAGCATGCGATGGGAGCAACGCCCGTGGGGCCAGTCCATATTGGGCCACAGCACAGGCCGTGAATGGACGCGGCCCGAACCAACGTGTGTCTGCCAGATTTGCAATCCTCCTCTGGACTCCCAGTCGAGAATTGGCACGCGTGAATCTCGCCTAGTGGCCTATCCACCAGGAATTGCTCCCCTCGCTTGAGGCGTGACTGGATGCCCACCGAGATTCTGACGACCCCAAATCGGGAGAACCCTGGGCACGGGAGGGCTGCATGGAGCAGATAACAAGCAAATGAACAAATCAGAAGATGCCAGAGCCGGGGATGGACGTGCGGAGAGTAGAGGGGGCTGGTAAGAGAGGAAGGGGATTGGGAACAAGGATTTGCCCGTGGGTGAGCAATGTCACTCGACATTATTTGCGAGGGCGATAGTAGCAATCAGCGCCGCCCACAATCTCGACACGCAACCAATATCCGTCGACAGCAAATGCCCAGCAATGTCCACGCCCGACACGTCAGGCGCTTCAAGAAGCGATTCCATCTTCATGTGAACTCTTCTCGCGGCGTCACATACACGCAGAATGCACTTGAACAAGAGAGCGGGCAAAGAGGGTTTGCGTAAGCCGGCCAAATCACGTTTGCGTATGGTCGACCGAATGTGCCCCGAAAGTGTAAGAAGAGGCCCTTTCCACGCTGTAGCAGAATTCGGTCCTGAAAGTGAAGACGACGATCCAGGAGGTGTCAAAAGTGGTGTCGTGAGGGGAACATCTGGCGCAATGGGCCCACACCGCACCGTATGATGGCACTGGGCCGTCCGGCGCCCTACTGTGTGGGGTAGGAAGAGCCGAAATAGTGGCCCTGTCCACGTGACTGACTGGCTCTGATGACTAACTAGGGCGGGCTGTTAACCCTGAAGAGCAAGAAAAACCACGGAAAAAAATAATATTTTGGTGTGGACTTTTGCATAGACGGCGTGCATCTCAGAATTTGGGTTTTCTTCCTACTTTTCCTCCTCACCTAACCATCACAAAGGGTAAGCAATACGAGTCCACCACCATTCCCCTGCCTCTTGCCTGCCCCATTGATTGCCGACGACAACGAGGGGGCGCCAAAAGTCTCTCGCTGCGCCTGTCATTCTTTCCACCGTCGCCGACATTGGAGAGCGCAATTTGCTAAAAACGTGCCCGTCCCTCTGCAGGACTCCGATACCCGACCGTTAAACACACACCGGAGCCACCATGGGTCGCGTTATTCGCAATCAGCGCAAGGGCGCTGGCGGCATCTTCAAGGCCGTACGTCACATTCCGGGGAGAAGGAGGCGGATCTCTGCGTGTCTCTGCGAGTCTCTGCGTGTCTCTGCTCGGCCTCTTTTTGCTCACCAGGCAATCCGTCTCTAGGTCACCCGTCTTCGCAAGAACCCCGCCAAGTTCCGCAGCCTCGACTATGCCGAGCGCCACGGCTACATCCGCGGCATCGTCCGCGAGATCATCCACGACCCCGGCCGTGGTGCACCGCTCGCCCGCGTCGTTTTCCGCGACCCCTACCGGTTCAAGCTGCGGTCCGAGACCCTGATTGCCAACGAGGGCATGTACACCGGCCAGTTCATCTACGCCGGCAAGAACGCCGCGCTGACGGTCGGCAACATCCTGCCGCTCGGCGCCGTCCCCGAGGGTACGGTCGTGACGAACGTGGAGGAGAAGGCCGGCGACCGCGGCAGCCTGGGCCGCACGTCTGGCAACTACATCACAGTCGTTGGCCACAACCCGGACGAGGGCAAGACCCGCATCAAGCTGCCGTCCGGCGCCAAGAAGGTTGTCAGCAGCAAGTCCCGCGGCATGATCGGCATCGTCGCGGGTGGCGGCCGTACCGACAAGCCCCTGCTGAGTATGGCTCTTCCCCGCCTCCTCCCGCCCTTGCCCGGTGACCAAACGCGCGGAATGGATGCTGACCTGCAACAGAGGCGTCGCGTGCCAAGCATAAGTTTGCCGTCAAGCGCAACAAGTGGCCCCGCACTCGTGGTGTGGCCATGAACCCCGTCGACCATCCCCACGGTGGTGTACGTATTCCCCAGGCGGCGGCAGCCGCAGCCGCCGTGCCTCTCCTGCTCCTACCGATCGCTGACGTGCCATGCAGGGTAACCATCAACACATTGGTAAAGCCTCTACCATCTCCAGATACGCCACCCAGGGCCAGAAGGTCGGTCTTATTGCCGCGAGAAGGACGGGTCTGCTGCGTGGTACGCAGAAGACGAAGGACTAAGCGGGGCGGAAAGGAGAGGAAAATGGGTGCCGTTCGTTGCTTTTACAGGGGTTCATCGTCATGGCTCGGGGGGCTCAATGGACTGCATCATGCTTGTTTTGTGCTGTTGGGATGCGGAAGGAGAGCGTGGACGCACACAGTGTGGCCGAGGGCCTGATAAATCACTGTACTGCTGCCATAACCTACCGAAGAAAAAAGACAAAAAAGACATTGTAATCAAATCACAAGACCGAGCAGACGGGTCGGGTCGAGTCGTATGACCAGACGCCAGCCGTGGGATAATCCCGCAGGCCGTGTCTGTCTGGCGGATCCATCGTAGACCATCTCACAGCCGTCTGTCCGGCCAGAGAAGACGAGACCGAGAGACCCCAAGACGCACACGGTCTCGCGAGACGCAATGTCTTTCTGCCTGCTGACGATCAGACCGGCCGTGGAAGCTGCGTTCCTGTGCCCCACCAAAAAACCTTGCTGGCGTGGAGGAAGAACAGGACTACTAATAAGCAGGCCTAACAACCCCGCCAAAGCCCGTCGAGCTTCTCTGGCCGCAACGGCCTCTCTTTTCCCTCCTCCTCACCACACCTCCTTCTTCTCTACCACCACATCCCGCCACCACATTCCGTCCACCATGGCTGCCGCGCAAAAGTACCGCCTCCTCTGTCTGGAGAACCCGCTGCTGGGTGAGTGCGCGGCCGTGTCCCCTTGCTCCCCTTGCCAATGCGCTCCTGCTGACGTTGCCGGCCTCCCCAAGACATCATTGCCGACGGCGACCAGGCGCTGCTGGACAAGTACAGCATCAAGGCCAACGACGCGATCCTGGCCGAGCCGCAGCACCTGGCCATCTACGAGGACCTCCTGACGAACCGCAAGGCGATCCTGAGCGCGGGCGGCGCGGCGCAGAACACGGCCCGGGGAGCGCAGTACATTCTGTCGCCCGACAGCGTCGTGTTTCTGGGCGGCGTCGGCCGTGACAAGTATGCGGACATCCTGTCGGAGACGGCGACCAAGGCCGGGCTGCGGGTCGAGTACCGCGTCGACGACAAGGAGGCGACCGGGCGCTGCGCCGTGGTGGTGACGCCGGGCAACCGCAGCATGGTCACGGAGCTGGCCGCGGCCAACCACTACGACCTGGACCACCTGCAGTCGCCGGCGATCTGGCCGCTCGTCGAGGCCGCCGACGCCTACTACATTGGCGGCTACCACCTGACGGTGTGCCCGCCGGCCATCATGGCGCTGGCCCGGGAGGCCGCCAGCAAGAACAAGACGTTCATCCTGTCCATCTCGGCGCCCTTTATCCCGCTGGCCTTCAAGGACGCGCTCGACGCCACCGTGCCCTACCTCGACTACGTCCTGGGCAACGAGGGCGAGGCGGCCGCGTTTGGCAACACCCACGGCATCAGCAGCATCGACCTGGCCGAGATCGACAAGGTGTCCACCGACGAGCTCAAGGCCATTGCCAAGTACATTGCCAACCTGCCCAAGGAGAACAGCCAGCGCAAGCGCGTCGCCATTGTCACCCACGGCAGCCAGCCGACCATTGTGGCCGTGCAGGGCGACGACGAGGCCCAGGAGTTTGCCGTCCCGCCCATTGCCAAGGACGCCATCGTCGACACCACCGGTGCCGGCGACGCCTTTGCCGCCGGCCTGGCTGCCGGCATCATCGAGGGCAAGCCGCTGGGCCAGAGCATCAAGCAGGGCCAGTGGCTGGCCCGCCTCTCGCTCACCCAGCTGGGCGCTTCGTGCGTTTTCACTGCCGTTCAGCCTATATTCTTCGTATCTTCAAAGTAACTGACATTTTCTGGTTTGTCCATCCACAGGTTCCCCTTCCCGAAGCAGACATACTCCCCGTTGGCGTAATGGTCTCCCACCCGACGACCGACCTCGACGAAGCGAAGGGCATGTGCCGGGGCCAGCAGCAAACAGGACGGCGTTTGAAATAGAAGAAACAGGAAACAGGGGGCATGCACCGGACATGCAAAAGGTTTCAACAACATGACAGGCACACCCGCATGGCGGCGTGAGGAAATTTGCATGGCGAAATTCAACTTTATGATATCTCTCCTCTTTTTCGGCCGTAAAACAGCAGCCGCAACATTTGCCGAGTGATCCTACAATGCTTCGCGCGTACAGTGACAGCGACACGCATCTACTGCGGCGACTTGGAGGTGCTGCCGAGCGCGCTGAGCAGCGCGTTCCGGTCATAGGCGTTCGTCTCGTCCATGAGGCTCGTCTGGCGCACAGCGTTGCGGAAGTGCGTCGGATCGTCTCTGGAGGCCGGCGTGCCGCGACCCCACGCCGTCGCCGCCTCCTGCCACTTCCGCTGCATGCTCAGCTGGCCGTGGAGCGCGGCGCTGTCGCCCAGCAGCGTCGTCGCCGCGTGCTGGTGGACAAAGCCGGACCCAAAGGGGCCGCGCAGCGTATGGGGTGCCGCCAAGGACAGACGCGGCGACGTCGGGAAGACATCGCCGCCCAGGCCCGGAAGGCCGCGAGGACTCTGCACCGACGGCATGCTGGACGACGGGTTCGCCGTAAAGTGGCTGGAATAGGAAGAGCCCTGGCCGGTGCCAAAGCCCAGCGCCTCCGCCTGTGCCTGCTGGAGCTGCTGCGGCAGCAGTCGGCCGTCCGTCTGGCCCCAGGGACTGCTGCAGCCCAGGCCCGGCAGGCCGGTCGGGACCTGTGCCGGCACGGCCTGGGCTGCCCCCACGGGCGACAGGGCCGTGGGAAAGCCGCGAGACGAGCCGTCCCGGCCGGTGGGGGACTGCACGTTTTGCGCCAGCGACAGGTAGGCCATCCTCTCGCCCATGGCATGTTGGAGCGGCGGGTATGGCGTGGGCTGAAACACAAACTCCCACGGCAGGCTGGGAAACGGCTTGGCCGTGCTCGATGTCGGCGTTCTGGCTGCCGGGCTGGCCGCTGCCGGCGATCTCTGCGTGTGCACCTGTCCAAACACGTCGTCGGCCGTCGCCGTGTGCATCCCGTACGACGACGACGACGACGACGACAGCGCGGGCGGCTGTGGCCGGACGACACTGCCGGCCGTCCGGGGCTGGTGGGATTCGGGCGGGCTCAGGAAGTTTTCCACGCGGCTAAAGGTCTCGGAATCGAGCAGTTCCAGCTCGGCCTCAAAGGGCAGGGCCTTGCTGTCGACATCCTGCGGCACGCCCGGCACGCCCGGCACGCTCGGCGCCGCCGGGAAGCTGCCGGGTCTAGACAGACTCGGATAGCCCCCCGTCCAGGGAAGCCAGGGCACGCTGGGGCTCGCGGCAGCCTGCGCGGCCGCGATGGGAGGAGGCGCCGCCGGCGACTTGGCGAGCTCGGCCGGCGGCTGGCTGGGCCGGCGCATGGGGCCTGCTGAGAGACCCGGGGCAGCCACAGGAGTCGCCGGAGAGCCGGAGCCCACGGCCGGGGACGCAACGGAGGCCGACGCAAGGGGGGCAACATACGCCACGTGGTCTTCCTTGTAGCCTATCCTCGTCACCTCGCGGTTGGCCTCGGTGACCGTCGTGGCCACCCAGGGAAAGGCGTCGTCGCTCACGAGCTTGATGGCAGACTCGACAATGTCGTAGATCCTCGCCAGAGTCTCCAGGGCAGGGTCCAGACGCCGCACGCCCGCCTCGTCGACGCGCATCTTGAAGCTGTCGCTGCAGCCGCCCGGACGGAGCGCGGTCCAGCTGTCCAGGGGAGCCAGGCCCAGCACCTCGGCGTCCTCGGGAAGAAGGTAGGGAGCAGGGGCTGCCTCGGTCCCCGAGATGATGTCGACAAACAGCGACAGGCACCGCGTCACCGCCCTGTGCATGTCGACAATGTGGGGGTTCAGGTGCTCCTGGAACTTGACCAGGTCTTCGTGCCGCATCAGTATCCAGGCCATGCACGTGCGAAACAGCGACAGACACGTGTCTGATGCTGTGCTCTTCTTCTTGCCCGCCTTGGCGCTGTCGTTGGGCATCTTTTCCTCCGAGGCTGACAGTCCGCCGAACAGACGCTGGGTCTCGGCCTCCAGGACGCGGCTGAGCACCAGGATGGTCCGGACGATGAACCGGAGAACAAACTGGCAGGATCTGGATTTGGAGGCGCTCCACTCCTCTAGACAGGCGCGCATGTTAGTCGCGTGGCCATGGTGGCAAAGGCTGGTCCCGGCGTCACCTTACCTTTCACTCGCCTGAGGGCGATGTCGTATGCCGAAATGCTGGTCAGGATGGCCTTTTGGAGGTAGACAGGCTGCTCTGCCGACTTCAAGAGCACCTCCCATCGGTGCAGGACCTCGCGCTCCAGCTCGTCCTGCTGGGTAAAATCCTCGCCCTTGAAGTAGTACGCATGAAGGCGTATCAGCCAAGAGCCGAACGTGTCGTATGGGTCGGGCGCCACGTTGCCGGCTTTGCGTGCTGGCGGCGGCTGCAGCAGCCTCTTGAACTCGGACGCCAGATTCTGCGGCGCCAGGTTGTTGGGATTCCTGACCGCCCACGACCGGAAGAAGTGGTAGACGACGCCAAAGTCCTTGTGCTGGTCGGCCATCACCACGGCCATCTGGTGATGGGCGTCGCCCTCCTGCGGCATCAGGTCCTGGGCCAAGCCGTAGTACGTCAACGCCATTTCCGGATTGTGCCCCTTTTGCCGAAAGGTATTCATGCGGTAGCGGGCCAGGTCGCCGAGATGCAAGAGGGTGCGGTAGCACGCGAGCGTGAGCTCCTGGCCGAGATGGGCCTCCTGGGCGTCGATCACCTCGTCCAGCTTGATGTTCTCCGACTTCATCAGCCGGGCAATCCGCTGCAGGGGAAGGAGGTGGTAGCGGGCCGAAAGGCGCTCGACAAAGCCCTTGTAAAAGTACTGGGCCGTCTTGAGGTGTTTGGCGTACTGCTTCTCAATCGTACGGAACTGGACGATCTGGCCGTGTCCGCGGTGGCGCTGGAGGGCCTTTTTATACTCGGTGCTGATCAGGGAGTGCACTTGCCACAGCTTGTCGAGCACGCGGTTATCGTGCGCAAACTTGAAATCTGAAAAGGTGGTGGCCATGCAAGCCAGCCGGAGACTGAGGACAGGAGTCAGGTCGGCCACGGAAAACGGGGGGGGGGGGGGACAGCGGAGGGACAGCCAGAGGGGAACGCACGTCTCAAGCATATGTTCCACAGAGTCAAGGTCGGCCAGCTTCTTATTGCTGCTATCTTCCTTGCTCATCTGGCCCAGCTTCTTCTGCATGCCGTGGATGATCTTCTTGGCTTCCCTGCAAATCGGCACAAGGGTCAGCGACAGGAGCCGGAGATATCACGACTTCATTGGCTGGAGAAGGAGGAGAGGGGGGGGGAGGCGACACATACAGCCACGGCCGCTCGGCCTCTGCGGCCTCCTGCTTGGTCGTCATGTCCGTCGTTGTGGTGGTGTTTCTTTCTGTGCGCTCGGCGCCGTGAAGCCGTCACCGTTTGGTGAGCGAAATGCGAGAATTCCCGCCTGGGAGTGGTGAGGTGGGCGTGGATGCGCCCGGGCGCGGCTGGTGAGTGTGCAGCGGCTTCCTGGCTCAGATCATACAGTTCCCGCTACAGAAACGACAGGAAGATGCAGTCCATAGCTAGGCCGGCGCGAACATACGAATTGCTTGCCTTCGGCTCCGATTCGGGAGACTCGATTGGTAGCTGTCATACAAGCGGCTGATGGAGAACACATTTGGCGGGAAAAAATAAGTCATGGATAGTACAATCGCTAGCACTCGTCTCTCTCTTGCTTGCCGTGGGTGCTGGAATGGACGTTGCTCAGTTCCGTGCGACTCATTTGAACAGAAGCAAAGTTTCGTCAGTCAGGCTCTGCCAACCAACACTCGCAAGATCTTAAGATGTCGCCAAACACGGGTGTGGCGCCGAACCGTGGCTGGTGCATCCATACAGTCTTTCAGACAGTGTGCATGGCCGAATATACTGTATTTACACGACCGGGTTTTGGTTGCAGAGAGAGAGAGAGAGAGAGAGAGAGAGAGAGAGCGGCGCTTTGCATTGTCGCCAACCCCGTCTTCTCAGATTCGAGTCATCTGCTTGGCAGCTCTGTGTGTTTTTTTTGGTTTTTTTTTGGTATTTTCCCGTGCTGAATTTGAGCCACTTTTGAATGGTCTCTGCTCTGCGCAAAGGCCTTGGAAAAACAGAGGTTCAGTGGTCTGCTTTGCCTGCCTCCATTTTTGGTGTCCGCCCAATCGGCATCCAATTTGCACCAAACCTGGTGCACTGGATGCTTTACCGCATGCGACACCGAGCCTCAGTCGACCCACAACCGCCGCTTTCCGCGCTTTTCCTCTGCTGAAGAATCACGGCCTCCGGCTTCCCATACCACCAGTCACCGCTCGGTTCTCGGTGCCGGATCTGTACAAGCGGACTGCCCGCACAGAGACGGAAAAGGAAACAATCGCAAGTGGCGATGCTATTGTTCCCAGACACTATCGTTTGTTGGCCACCCCTAACATAACGCCTGCGGCACCCCCTTTGTCTCGGGCCACATGACAGGTGTAAAGGCACGGTCAAGAACGACCCGCTACAGCCACCGCGCAGTCTTTATAAGGACGGCGAAAAGACGACCGGCCATGGCGCCCGCGTCTTCAGCTGCCGACGTGGACGAAGAGATCATCACCAGCGGTGGCGCCACTGGAACCTACAAGCCGGTGCTCATAGAACCGTCCGCAATGGTCCCCGAAATCTTCACTCGTCCGCCCCTGGTGCGGGACGTCCTGCAGACAGACACGTCCGAGGTGCAGGACGATACCGTCCAGCTCTGCCTGCCGTTCATGGATGGCGGCGGCCAGGACGGCCTCTGCAGCTACAACGACTTTGGTGTGCCCCGGCTGGATCGTCCGCGCCACGTCAAGTTCCTCCGAGCCAGCCTGGAGGCGCTCCCGGGCAGCTTTGTTGGCTACGACGCCAGCCGGCCCTGGCTGCTGTACTGGTGCCTCAACGGGCTCACCCTTCTCGGCGAGGATGTGACCCCCTACCGCCAGCGTCTCGTCGACACGGCTAGGTCGATGCAGAACGTGACGGGCGGCTTCGGCGGCGGCCACGGCCAGGCGTCCCATCTGGCCACCACGTACGCCGTTGTGCTCTCATTGGCCATTATCGGCGGCCAAGACTGCTACGACGTCATTGACCGACGTGGTCTGTGGAGGTGGCTCTGCGCCCTGAAGCAGCCCAATGGAGGATTCCAGATGTCGATCGGCGCCGAAGTAGACGTCAGGTATGTCATCGCTGCGTCTCGACGCGCGCAGTTGCGCCCGCTTACACCTGCTTACACCTTCTTGCACCTTCTTGCACCTGCACCTGCTTGCACCTCCTTGCTCCCCCCTCTCCCGGATTTGACCAAACGCAGACCCTAACGATTCAGGGGGGCATACTGTGCGGCTGTTCTCATTTCGCTTTTAAATATTCCCCTGGGCTTGAGCCCCGATTCGCCGGCCTGGACGCCCGACAATCCCACGCTCTTCACAGGACTGGCCGAATATGTCCAGAGGTGTGCGTCTAGACATTTCCGTTGGCGTTCCGTGTCCGCCGTGATTTGATGCAGCCTCTGCTTTGCTGGCTTCTCTCGATTTTGCTAACGCGAACGGCGGCTTGTGTGGAAAAAAAAACAGGCCAGACGTATGAGGGCGGCATATCGGCCCAGCCTGGATCGGAGGCACACGGAGGCTATGCGTTCTGTGCGCTTGGCTGTCTGTCTATCCTAGACTCTCCAGACCGTTCCATCCCACGGTACGCCCCATCTGAATCCTTTCGATCCGTCCAGTCACAGCCTGACAAGAATCAATGCATGCTGGGTCCCGGTCTGTGCTCACAAAGATGGTGTTGATGGTGGTGGCCGCAGGCGGCCGCAGGCGACCGTTGGCGGCGAGCGTGACGAACAACTTGTTACCACCACCACCACCACCTCTTTGTGAGGTGACATTGGCACCGGCTTTGGCACTGACGGACTGGCGGACCGACGGACGGGCGAGCTGGCGAGCTGGCAAGCTGACACTGACATACCGGTCTGGGTCTAGGTACCTCAATGTGCAGCGTCTTGTATCGTGGCTCTCGTCGCGCCAGTATGCGCCCGAGGGCGGCTTCTCCGGGCGTACCAACAAGCTTGTCGACGGATGCTACAGTCACTGGGTGGGCGACTGCTGGCCGCTTGTCGAGGCCTGCCTCGGGCGCGCAAAGCATGTGAACACTGCATTCTCCTCGCAGTCCCTCTTCAGCCGAGAGGGGCTGATCCGCTACATTCTCTGCTGTTGCCAGGATCAGACGAAACGTGGAGGCTTGAGAGACAAGCCAGGCCGGTATGAAAACGCCCTCCCCTCCCCCTCCCCCCTTTTATCGCCCGGAAGTTCTGTGACCGTTCTTTTTTTTTTTTTCTCCCTTCTTTTTCCTTTTTTTTTACCCTTTTTTCCTCTTGTTTTGCTTGCTAACTGGGTGTCCCATGCACGCTGATGCGCCGCGCTGTGTAATGCATGTAGCATGTCTGACCCATATCACACCTGCTACGTTCTTTCAGGGCTGAGCTCGGCACAGCATAAATGGGAGCTTGTGGCGCCAGAAGGGGAGCCAGCATTGAGCGCGGGAGATTCAGACGTGCCGGCCGACTCCACCTCCTGGCTTGTGTCGCCGTTCGTCGGTGACGACATGCAGGTGTTTGACGAGGCCGACCGGGTGAACACACTCCATCCTGTCTACGCGATTCCGGCGGATTGTGTCGCTCAGATACAAGGTTTCTTCGAGGCCAAAGAAGGCTTTTGAGCAGTGGTGGGGGGGGGCTGGAATTGGAGAGAATTGACGGACGCTCGCTGGATGAGGGAGGGGGGATGTGCCGCTGAGAGAAGAACGAGTGGAAGGGCATGGGCAGAACAGGCTCTCGCAAGGCCACGCGCGCCAACCGCTTCTTCGCCTTCCTGCCTGGCTTCTGGCTCTCCGGAAGGGGAAATCTTGCATTTTCGCATAAATTATGCAAGAGCGCTAGCGCGGTCTACGAGTACAATCAAGACAGCACACGGCTGGTGTCTCTTCGTATACGAGTAGGAGATCGTGTGAATGTGTCGTATGTCTGTTGCCGAAGCATGCATGGTGTCGTGGATATCTGACTAACCCTGCGGTCCTACAGACAATGTGAGTTGGTTTCTTCCCGGCCACAGCAAACGATCTGCGGCAGGCAGCAGCACATCACCTATGAGGTGCACGCATGGCTTCCTGATCCGGCTCTCTACAGGGAGGGGTGGAGAGGCCGCCAATACTATTAGCAGCGAAAGGGATGTGGTATCTTGGATACGAACGCGAACAGAGGCAGCTCTTCAATGGCCGTCGATATCTGCCTGCAACCTGGGCATGCATACATAGGCTGGCTCGTGGACAACTGCTGCAATGCGGGTGAAATAGCCTCCGACACTGTGATGGGGGGGGGGGGGGGGGGGGGAGAGGGCATAAGCGAAGGTCAAGTGCTGTGTGCGTTGCAATGGCGCAAAAGCATGCAGGGCGTTTTCAGCCGGAACCCCTGCATGCATTCTTGTTTCTGTGAGTGCTTTTTGGTCGTTTTTTTCGACTCAAGCAGACAAGAACGAGCACAATGGGGCTGCCAGTCGGGAGTACTCGCAATAGAATAATGACAACACGACTCCGAGCCAAAGGCCAGGTCGATTGGACGGAAGAACCCGTTCCGTCTCATTTCGTACATACGAGTATCTATTCGCATATTTGTACATCCCCTCAGCATGCTGGCGGACGTACTCGTAAGATACTATCTACGTAAAGGAGTCAGCCCCCATCTCCATATATGCATAACTCAGTCTGCATTGTATTTTGTTGTCTCCATCTTCCTCTCTGGCTGCGTCAGCTCTCCTGGTCTTGATCTCGCGTTGAGTTCGGTCACGGTCCTTGAGAATGGAGAGATAAGGGGGCCGGCTTTGGTATCGCCTGTTTATTTTTCCTTGCACGGAGTACTATCTTACATAGCATGTACGCAGCACAACCCCCCCACAGGGAAGGCCGGATGTGGTTGAATGCGTTACATTGGGTCCCATTACTTGCATGGACACAAACGCACAAAGCGTCTGTACTAGTCAGAATAAGAGCTCACCTCATTTCCCCCGGTGCTGGACAGAGCCGTACATACATAGTAGTAGCTGTTGTTCCGCCATGGACGGATTCTGGTTCCCTGCTTCCTCCGCCTCTTCGATACAACCTCGCATCCGCTTTTGTGATTCTACGACGCATTATTACGGAAAGTCCCTGTCTCTCTCAGGGGGGGGGGGGGGGGGCGGCTACATAGTAACTGCGGGAAACGGTGTACTGAGTAATATCAATTGTACCGGGCAGGGCGTATGGTAAACCAACCATTTTGTGTGCGTCTTGTGCATATGCAATCCAGGTTGTCGTTTTTAGTACGGAGTACGTGCATAAGCCTAAATCGAAAGGACCCTGGCCTGGCGGACAACGACAGCCCATGGACATACCAGCTTGCTGGCAGGACGACGAGGCATACGACGTGCTCCATAGGATCTGTCGGTCACAGCTCGGGGCTGGTTTGGTGTTGCCATATATCGCAAGACCTGGTAGCCGGAGGGATTACGGAGTATGCTCTTCGCCGCGGAAAGAAGAAAAAAAAAAAGGGAGGAAAAAAAAAAGTAGCCCCTAGAATGGCTTTGATTACGCATATCCAAACTAGTCCGTCGTGCTACGACGTGTGTAAAACAGACGAACCGCAAAGGGGTCCTTTTCCTCCTTTGTTCCTTCCTAGGCGACACGGCTGGCTGTGCCTGCCTCGGGAGGTTTGCCCCAAGCAGCCACTTGAATAATACATGGTAGCTGAGCGGCATTCCGGGTATATCGAGAGACAAGAATAGGCCTCAAAGCCCTACAAGACGGCAGTTGAAGCCGGTACGAGCGCGAGTGAATTTGCCGCCGCCTTTGCCTTGTTCTGCAACGAAGTGGGTTGCAGCCGTGGTCCAAATGCGTTGAAAATACGAGCCATGTAAGTCTACGGAGTGATTGAGAACAAGTACCGATACAGCCATGTATTTTTTTTTTCTTGTCATTTCCTTCATTTCGCCCCCCCACTTCATCTATTGCCTGCCCCTCATCCCCACACAAAGGTCCTTTCTTCTGCTTTTACCGCCTTCTGGACAGCTAAACCAGAGAGAATCGACATAATCTACGCTACTATGTAGATTGCCCCTTCCCAAGAAACTGCGGAGAGACTATTACGAAATCGCACATTGATCATGAAGCTCCAAATCGTCCCATCGTCTCCAAATCCCCCATTCACCAAATCCTATGAGTAATACAGCCAGGCCGGGAAGCCAAGCAGACCGGCCCAAGGAAGGACCTGCCGGACGGTCGCCGCTTCCGTCGTAACAGCAGAACAAGCAAGTCACCTTCCTATAGACGGCATTGCCACAGACGATAAAATACAAAGCCGGCAGCGAAATTAATACATGGTAAGATACATACGATACAAATAACAAGACTGCCAATCTCACTCTTTTTTCTCCCCTCTCCGGCTGTATTTATCGACACAAGCAGCGTTGCCAACGCATCGTGCATGAGATGAGGGCTGTCTGTCTTTCCAGTGGCCCGCAGATGCAATTTCGCCTCCCATCGACGCTGCCTCGTCCATTCAGAAGCCGCGAAATAGACCGTTGACGCCAACGGTCATCCACACATCGCCATGTAAGGGTTCGCCAGCCTCTATCCACTGTTCATGCAGCTCATTTTGGCCGTTCACCTGTCGACGTCGACGCCCTCCTTCGTCCTCCTTCTCCCCCTCCCCCCCTTCACCGACTTCGCGGTTCGCCCACGGCCCACACTTCCCACCAGGCCTAGCTGCACCTCTCTTTCAGCAACCCTGGTCGTCTTGGTCATACCTTTGTTAAACCCCTCCCTTTGTCAACTTTCGTCTCCTCTCTGTGGCCGCTCTGCCTGCTGTTTTTCTCGTCGCTACATGCACGGAGTCCGACGAAAAGCACCATTCCGATGCTGTTAGTCTGCAGGCCAACACCTCCATGCCTGTACATACGACACGCCGGCGCGCGTCGTAAGATTTTCTTCGGCACGACTGCGATACACGTATCGCACATGCACATGCTACGCATTCCGCCAAGCGCCTTGCTTCGCTGCCCCCCCCCATGCCACTCTACTACTCTGTACTAGCTGTTACTCTAGTTGATTCCCCCCCCTGCAGCCTCTCTGATTTGCTCGCCTGCTCTTTGCCGGCTTGCGAACGCGCTACTGACGACTTGGGACCTCTCACACGGACTTTGTTTCGATGCTTCCATCTTTCTTTGCCGCTTCCGTGTGTTTCTGCTGTCTCTGCTCACTTGACTGGCTCGCTTCTCATCTTTCGACGCGTTGAATCAGCGTGTGCGTATCCCTCATCCTCAAGCCTTACAAGTACTCCGCAGGTCGAAGACTGCAACCCTTGTCATGTTGTGTGGACCTCGGGATTCTGCATCGTTACGCCTACACCTGCACGACGGATCTCTCCCCCCCCCCCCCCCTTTTCATTTTCTATCCTATGCTATTAATTCTTTTTTTACCCCCCCCCCCCCCTCCGTGTCCGCACTTACTATTCTATTTTATCCAAATAATTGCCGCCCTTCCGCAACACCGCGGATTTCCCGCCATACTGCACTGCTAACGTGGCCGTCGTTACAGCTTGCCTTCCTGCTCACCTCGCTTCTGCCGCCCACTGCTATGAGCAGAGCATGGGTTCCTTTCCAATATATGCGTGATGCATGCAGATTCCCTGCAATGTGTCCCTGCTATGGCCTACCTTTGGTAGCATGACAGGTGGAGAGGGCCTGCTCCCCCTTCCCTCTGCTCCGTACTTGTACGGAGTACGGGATCGCTATACATAACAACGCTTTGGTTTCCCTACCGTGACCGCCTACCTGCCACCTCACCAACCTCCATATCCGGCCAGATTGCTTACCCAATCCAATTTCGGGTGCATCAACAGGTGTGGAGGTCCCTCGGACAAAAGCACCCCAAAGCAAGGTGCTTCTCCATCCGTCCTTGTCTGGCGAATCGAAAGCCTTTCGAGAATAAACGGCGCAGACGACCAGCACGCCGTCCGGTTTCTTAGCTCGCCTGCAGCTCCGACCCCGAGCTCTGCTCTCCAGGCAAGCAACCTGACTGGCGGCTGGCCGGAAGATCGACCTTTGAATGTAGATGTCTGTCTTTGTCATTATGTCTGTACCGACGGAGCAATATGTCTCTTGTCGATTTGCATCTCGCAATGCACAAGGTTGGCCGGTCAAAATCCGGTTCCATTTTGCCACCTCACTATGCCTGCTAGGCCTGCATGATCTTTGCCTTCTGCTCGTACCGTGTGTCCTGTTGCTTTGTTTTTGTTCCCTTCTGTCACTTTGCTCTAATCTCTGCAGCCTCCCATTTTATATCATTTGTACGAAATAATTCCCGTCTGTATGAGTACGAGTACGACTAACCTTTTAACCTGTCCCTACCCCCCCTGGCCATTTTTTATTTCCTACAACACACCCCCTATTTCTCACACCCCCCTCTGCTCTGCCTTTGAACTCTTACCCCCGGACAACGACCGGCCAGACAGTCAAACCGTGGCCAGTTTTCTCCTTACGGAGTAGCAGTTGGCGGGTATCTCGCCGGCTCTGGCTTCTGCCAAATTGGAGACGCCGGGACTTATCGACGAGATCTTCACGCTGTGTTTGATGATGCGCCGCTGTTCCTCTTCGAAATATTTCCCTCCCCACCTCCAAGTGTCTGGGTGGAGCCTTCTAGTCTCGTCTGTTTTTATCAACTGGTAAAGACAGCGCCAACACATCAAGATGGGGCCACTTCTGAGAGCCGCATCAACATGCATCTTCGTCTGTCCCGCTTGCTCTACACTGTTTTCTTCTCTTCCCTCTGCTCTGCTATCTAGCCGGTCACAGTCCCAGCCCCGCACTAAGCCGGCCTTTTTCTGCCTTATAACACACATGTCTCGCCTTTGCTGATCGAGCTATATATATTACCTTTGCTTTGACGAAGTTGCATATCTATCAATCAGCCTTAGACCCTTTGACACACCCGCACTCACTCTGACACATTTTCCCACCTACATGCACTCCTCTGCTTGCACTTTAACCTACTTGCACGAGCAAAGCCAATTGCTACCACCACAATTGCCGGCCGACTCTCCCACTTCCCTTGTTGCTTCATACTCTTGCAGTATTGTGTAGATCAGGTGCCCGACTCCTAATTGAACGCCCTAAAGGCTTCCACCTCAGGTCACAACATCCGCTTGCCACTAGCACGTCCGTTCTAGGTTGGGCATCAGTGCATTGGCCAGATCTGGATCGAGACCTTGTCCTCTCTTGTTATTTGCATTTCTTCCTGCGGTCTACATCCGGGTCGGCTCGTCGATACTATCTGTCGCGTTTCCGGAAAGGCTTTTGTGCTTTAGCGCTTCTGAGGCTTGTCTTTGAGTACTGTTTCCGAGACTTGATTTCCTAAATCACCCATTGGACTCCTGGATTTTCTACCCCTACGAAGTCATACAAGACTGTCAAAATGAGCGGTTTCGGCTTCTACATGCAGTATCTGGAAAGTAAGTGTGTTATGACAGTTTCTGCATTGCCATAAAACGTCTGGGGACGCCTTCACCGCTGTGGCTGCAATGCGCCGCCATCCTTCTGTGTGCGAGCTGGGATCGCTACTTGATCGAGACATTAAAGCTTGGAGGCTTCTTGTCTTTTTCTGTACAAGCCTGCGTGGGTGCCAGTGCATGTATGCTGTCTGTGTTGCCCGTGTCGCGTGGGTGCACATGGAGTCGGTCGTCCCACGGCTGTGGGAATCCAACCAAACGAACGCATATAAAGCTGTGTTGGACCGAACTGCCGTTACGTCGATGTCATTCGCTCTACGAGGTGGATGGGAGAGGGTGGCGGCGCCGTTGAGAACGACTTTTACGTTACTTTCGAGAGATATGCGTCTGGGTGCTAATTCTGATCCTCTTCTGTTTAGGTCTTTGCCGTCGCCGAGGTTGGCGGGACCCTATGTATGAGTGCTACCAGGACCACAACGGCTTCACGTGCTTGGTGCTGGTAAACGGTCGCGAATACCAAACGGATCTCGCCTATGCATCAGACTTGCTGGCTCAGGAGAACGCCGCCATGCGTGCCTTTATGGTCTGCCGCAACTTTTCCGTCAATGGAGGCATGCTGGCCCGCAATGGAATTGTCCAAGGGCTTCCTGCCGATGAGAGCAACCGCAAGCAGAGGAGAGGGCGGCAGGCATCCTCCAGCCACACAAAGCCCAGTCCGAACCGCAGATCATCGGGTACGCATTCAAGCAGCTCTTCCACTGCTTCTTTTGACTAGGCAACAGTTGGATGCCTGTGCCAGGCGAACCGATGACTGAAGACAACCGATTAAGTCAAGCACGAGCTGCAGGATATGGAACCAAAGGATGGCGTTGAATCCCCCCTCCTATCAATGGCCGACGACTCGAAGGCAGCCGAGAGAGAAGGCTTGGAAGATACCTCCTCGGACTACCACGACATTTGACCGTGCTTCCCATGCTGTTCTGCTGGTCATGATACGATGTCCTATGATGGTCTTCCGTCATGGACATTTACTTTCTTTTCGAAATTCATCCTATCCTCTTCCGCTCTTTCGCCATATCTCCCCTCTATCCTCCGTCTGTCTCCTTTTCCGTCTGTCTGTCTCTCTCTCTCCCCCTCTCTCCCTCTCTCGTCCTCTCTCTCTCCCTCTCTCCCTCTCTTTCCTTCATATTCTTGCTTTCTGGCCCACGATACAATACACTTTCACACGATGCTTCACGGCAGTTACGACATTTCGAGAAATACCCATTGGCTATACTGGCCATTCTAAAGGCAAATGGGTGGAATATTACGAGATATGAGAACGACAAAATTCGCGAACAAAAGCATTTCACCGACGACAAGATACATGCATTTTTTTTTCATACTATTAGCTTTTTATGACGTTACGACATAGACATGGCCCGTTAGCGACCTCTGCACATCCTCCTCGTTCGTATCAAGATTCGGGGTTTCCTTGCTCGCAACTCTGGTTCCGCCGAATTTGTGCTACTGCGTCTTGTTACGACTGACACAATCCTGGGTGCCTGGTAAAACTCCTTTTGATTTGATCCTTGATTTTTTTGGGGGGGGGGGAATGTTTGGGTATCAGTACCACTGTCACATTTGTATCTGAAGCTTGGTTTCAGATCTTAAAGCTACTATAGGATCCTACTTGAAATCGAATGTTCATACTCTAAACCACAACATTCAAGGCACACGGCATGGCATAACACCTTTATCTACCCTCCATGCTGCGTCGTTGGCTAAGACAGCTCCTTGGGAGAGTATGCTTGGTATTGATGTTTGTTGCCAGTTGTGCCTGACTAAAAAGCGACGAGTATTTGTGCTTTCAATGCATCCAATTTGGACGAAAGCAATAGGAATACCGACCGGTTGGTATTTCATGCATAGAGATTCGTCTTACCAGGGTAAAGGGAGCGGGCTATTCTTTATCCATGGGAGACCAAGATGGACAAACTCTACGTAGTATAACTAACTCTTCTAACGCCTTGTTTAGCATTTCCTTGTTCGGGTATTTGCATCTGTCACATTTTTATCTTGAAATCTGATTGTTCATTTAGATGGAATATACTCTGTAATACTCACCTCGGACTGGGGCGCTGATATACGAGGACGCTGAAGCACCACAGAGTTCTGGTCGATGTACTATGTAAGCGCGACCAAACCCATGGGCTTTTTTTCTCTTGCAGTTAAAGAGGACGTCTCACGTGAAATTTCCAGCATCGACATGTGAGGATGGGCTGGCATTTGTCTGACATAGCTCCGGATATTGCATTGGCTGCAAGACAATTTCTTTTGGACGAGGCTGAGTTATTTGTGTGGCCTCACCGATGGCGGTAGTCTTTACGAAGACACATTGAGTAAGTGCTTGTCGTTGGTCGACCCAGGCCGGCAAAAGCGCTATTAATCTGTGTTGCTTTGTGGCGGGAAGCAACCCAAGTCTGACAACTGATCGTCAGGGGGGGCGATTCGCAAGTGAAAAGCACGCAAAGCAACTTCCCCGCCTCACGCAGTCAAATCCAAGAAACACACCAAGGAAAATATGATGCGCAGAAATTGCCGTGTTCGCGTTTCCATTCCACGATGAGACAATACGAGGACAGAGGCCGTGGCCACCTGTTGTACGTAAGATGTGTGTGCCCACACATTGCTCGTAAGATACGATACGCATACTACTACATAGTATGGTGCTCGATATCCTGATCGTGTTCCGAAATTTCAGTGGTAATTAGCAAAGTAAGAAGCCCAGGCTCGTGTTGGCATTCACGTGCGCTGATTGGCTGCCCCACCGCTGTGATCCAGGGTCACAGCTTCCCCCTTTTTTACGGAACACCACTGAGCAGCACCTTCCCCTTTCTTTTCGCACAGTGGCTCCGCCGCACTGAGGCAAAACTTGGCTGTTTGAGGCAGGGCCCACCGAATTCGTAAGTCGTGGGCCCCCGCGCAGGGCTCCGCCCGCAGGAGTCTGGGTGGGATGGGACAACATGCGCTATGGAACAGCGCACAGCTCTGCTGAGCCACATCAGCGCCGCAGCGCCACAGGACGACGCATCCTGTGAGCCAAATACGAGTGCTAACACGCTTTACAGCCCAAATTTGCCCCTTTTAGTCTGGAAAAGAAGGAAACCTGTCCTCTCTAGCTCCCTGCATTGGGCTTCTCGTGTTTCCTGCTCCCAATGGCCTCGTACTTTGTACTTTCTTGAAAGAGACGTTTTGCATATGTTTGACTGAATCTGATTATTCAGTTTGTTTTTAAAATTAGTACCCGCACTCTTCTGACCATCTGGCTTTACGAGTACGCTGGCCTACCCGACGCCTTTGCAAACTGCCCACGAAGTCAGGAGGCGATTCACGGCCAGCTATTTTTTAGTGCTATCCCTTTCTCCCTTTCCCCCCCCCTCCCTTTCTCTCGCCATTTCGATCTTCGAACTCCGTTTCGCGATTCCGCGTTCCTCCTCCTGTTCAACTACATCTTCTGCACAACCTCTCAACGCAGCTTCACGCCGTTCCCATTTATTTCTTGACGCTCGTTATCGACACCGCTTTTCCGATCCTCTTCATTTGTCTCCAGACGGAGCTTCAATAATCTCACCAACCCGCTAAAATGAAGGGTATGTTCGATAGACAGCGTTGGAGAGCCTGGTGCTAGTGGCTGTTTGTACAGTCATAACGGGCTGGGCTCTCTCTTCCTGCTCAATGTCGCTGCCAGTCCGGCTGCTGTTGCGGCTGGCCATGCACCGGCGTTTTTATGAATTCCCCGCTGACGTGGCCTCTTCTTGTGCAGCTCTCATTCTCGTCGGCGGCTTTGGCACGCGTCTGCGGCCTCTTGTATGCACTATGCACCTGCCATTATACCGAATGAATGCGAAGACAGACCGTGACTGACTCGCCATGTCCCCGCTCGCAGACTCTCACACTCCCCAAGCCATTGGTCGAGTTTGGCAACAAGCCCATGATTGTTCACCAGATCGAAGCACTCGCCGCCGCAGGAGTGACCGATGTTGTCCTCGCCGTCAACTACCGGCCCGAGGTCATGGAGGGCCGCTTAGCCCAGGTGCGCTTTGTCCCTCGTGTCAATCAATGGTGATTTGAAGCGAACGCTGTCCAAGGGGAGACGAGGCGTGGCTAATGCGGAATCGTGCCATCTAGATCGCCGACGAGTATGGCGTCAACATCACCTTCTCTATCGAGACAGAGCCTCTCGGCACGGCTGGCCCGTTGAAACTTGCAGAGAGCGTGCTGCTCAAGGACGACTCGCCCTTCTTCGTCCTCAACTCCGATATCATTTGCGATTTCCCCTTCAAGGATCTCGCCGCCTTCCACAAGGCACATGGGGACGAGGGTACCATCGTGGTCACCAAGGTGGAGGAGCCGTCCAAGTACGGTGTCATTGTCCACAAGCCGAACCACCCCTCGCGCATTGACCGCTTCGTCGAGAAGCCCGTCGAGTTTGTCGGCAACCGCATCAATGCCGGCCTCTACCTCCTCAACACGTCCGTGCTCAAGCGCATCGACCTTCGGCCGACGTCGATTGAGCAGGAGACGTTCCCGTCGATGGTCAGCGACGGCCAGCTGCACTCGTTCGACCTGGAGGGCTACTGGATGGACGTCGGCCAGCCCAAGGACTTCCTGACCGGCACCTGCTTGTACCTGACCTCTCTGACCAAGAAGGGGTCCAAGCTGCTGACCCCGCTGAGTACCCCATATGTGCATGGCGGCAACGTGCTCGTCGACCCTACGGCCAAGATCGGCAGGAACTGCAGGATAGGCCCCAACGTCACCATCGGCCCCAACGTCGTGGTCGGCGATGGCGTCCGGTTGCAGCGCAGCGTGCTGCTGGCCGGCTCCAAGGTCAACGACCATGCCTGGGTCAAGAGCACCATTGTCGGTTGGAACAGCAAGGTCGGCCGCTGGGCTCGGCTGGAGAACGTCACCGTTCTCGGCGACGACGTCACCATTGGTGACGAGATCTACGTCAACGGCGGCAGTGTCCTGCCGCACAAGAGCATCAAGACGAACGTCGATGTTCCTGCCATTATCATGTAGCCGGTTCTTGTTTGATTGCTTGATCGACGGGGCAGGCCGGTATGTGCTGGACCGGCCCGGATCTTTCACTCACATTCTATCGCCTAGGAAGAGGAAACATATACCCCTTTTTTCTTTGGGCGATGCTACTTCTTTCATCCGAAACAAAACGATACGGTTTACATAATATGCGTCTAAAAGGGCGGCCCTTCACTCCATATACTTTGATATTTGAACTATTTTCCCTTGATCACTCTTCACTTACGCCTAAATTCCTTGCTACTTTCAGTCCTCGCTTTATTCCTTTTTTTGTCTGTTGCCTTTGCTGTTCGCCAAGGCCATTTTTTGAAGGAACGACAAAGCATTTTCAAGACATAGAGATCCGGGAATGGGTTGGAGTCGGGATAGCAAATGTACCCAACAAGCAAGGGTGCTTATACAACTATGGCATAGCTATGATGAACTTCCAAAAAGCCCGACAGCAAGAATAAAATATACCTTGAAAGAACCCGTGGACCGGCTCTATTCGTCTCAAACTGCCATCCGCACAACCAATTTTGTCAAGGGATACATGGACTGTCAAGGCAGATATCCGTGCTATCGATTGAAGGTCTACTATTGTATCTTACATCAATCTGGCCCAATTTCCTGCGATGCTGCCCCTGGGACCTCGTCCGGCTGGAACTAGGCCTCTGCCTCGTCTGCCTCGTCTGCCTCGTCTGCCTCGTTCCGCACCCACCCTCGGCTCATCTCCACGGCTTGCTCCCACTTGCGCACCATGCGAGAAAATCGCGCCCGGTCGGGGCCCGGACGGAAAATACGGCGGCCGGTGCGGTTGATATCTCGGAGGTCTTCCAGCTTGTTCCACACGCCCGTGGCCAGCCCGGCAGCAATAGCGGCCCCCAGCGCCGTTGTCTCGCGCATGGCCGGCCGGTCAACGGGGATCCCGGTGACGTCCGCCTGTGTCTGCATGCAGAGGTCGCTGTTGGACAGGCCGCCGTCGACAGCCAGGCTCTCCAACCGCTTGCCACTGTCGCGCTCCATGGCGTCCAGAATAGCCTTGGTCTGATAGCATGTGGCCACGAGCGTGGCCCGTGCAATATGGCCCTTGCTTGTGAACTGCGTGATTCCGACTGCGCCGGGAGTTAGTGCTGCAAATGACACGGAGCCGGGGGTTTGGGGTTGCGACATATCTTACATAATGTGCCCTTGGCATCGTCAATCCAGTACGGCGCAAAGAGGCCGCTAAAGGCCGTGACAAACACGACACCGCCATTGTCTTCCACGGACTCGGCCAATTCGGTGATCTTGCTCGATTCATCCGCAAAGCCGAGGTTGTTGGTGAGAAACTTGACGCCAGCACCGGCCACGGCAATACTGCCTTCAAGAGCGTAGATGGGGGGGTGGCCCTGGCCGAAGTCATAGGCCACGGTGGCCAGCAGGCCTGCGCGGGAGATGACGGGCTCTGTGCCGACGTTGTACAGCAGGAAGCACCCGGTGCCATATGTGTTCTTGGCCTGGCCTGGGTGGAAGCCACACTGGCCAACGAGGGCGCTCGACTGATCGCCCAGACAGCCGGCAATGGGGATGCCGGCCAGCGCGCCCTTGGCAACGACACCGAAAGCCTTGGGATCTGACGAAGGGACGATCTTGGGCAGCTGCACCTTGGAACGGTCGATGCCGAAGAACTTGAGCAGAGAGTCGTCGTATTTGAGGGTTCGGAGGTTCATAAACATGGTGCGACTGGCATTGGTGCTGTCGGTGACGTGTATGGGCTTGCCGTTATTTCCTTGTGCACCGCCGTTGAGCTGGTAGATGAGCCAGGAGTCGACGGTGCCAAAAGCCAGACGGCCAGCGTCGGCGGCCTCACGCACGGCATCCACGTTCTGGAGCAGCCATGACAGCTTGACGCTGCTGGGGTATGTCGACAGTGGCAGGCCGCACAGGTCGAGCAGCTTGTCGGCGTCGGGGCGCTTCTTGAGGTCTCGCACGAGGGCGGCCGTACGCGTGTCCGGCCACACGACAGCGTTGTAGAGCTGTTTGCCCGTCACCGTGTCCCACACGATGGCGGTCTCGCGCTGGTTCGTGATGCCGACGGCCCGGATGCGCGACTTTTGGTGGCCCAGGGCGGTGAATTTGCGCATGGCCTCTTCGATGCAGTGGTTCACGGATGCGAGCAGCTCCATGGGGTTCTGCTCATGCCATCTGGAGAGACACGTCATCAGCACAAACGCCGACTTTCCAGCTGGCTCGCGTTCGGGATGCCCTTACCCTGACTGTGGGTACAGGTTCTCGAACTCGAGCTGGTGGCTGGCCACGGGGACGCCATTGCCGTCAAAGATGATGAAGCGGGACGATGTTGTGCCCTGGTCGATGCTGCCCACAAACCATTCGTGTTCCAATTGTGCGCCGGTGCGCTCGAGATCACGGGGCAGCTGGTGCTCGGGCTGGTGTTCGAGCTGTGTCACGGTTGGCCCCAAGGCATCCTCGACCTTGGCATCCAGCGGCCGATGCACCAACGGGCCGTGGCTGCGAGCGGTGTTCGTGCTTGTGATCGCCATGAAGGTCGCAGAGGTCGTAAAAAGGGCTGATTGGGATCTGGTGCACGAGTTCCAAGTGAATGGCAACGAAAGTGGTCGTGGCCGAAGAAGAGAGCCGGACGCAACAAGAATACGGCAACGCGGCCTGACGCTACTAGCAATGGCACACGACGGAGCAGGAGGGCAAAGCGGCGTGGGAAGAAGACAGTAGAGGATTGCGAATGGCGATGGTTTTTTGGCCCCCATTTCCAGCTTCTTTATTCATATACAGACGGCATACTATACTCTACAGGCAATAGGCTAGAAGGAAGGCGCAGCGCAGCATGCTTCCTTCCTATTCGTGTATCTGGACGCCGTGCCTTCCGTCTGCATCTTTACATGCAAGAACAAAGCTTCTTTCATCATGTGCCTTAGACGCCCCCGCCATGGTCCGCCGCGCCGCGACGCTAGTCAGCGCTGTGATTGGCGGAAATACTGGTGGTTGCTGCTTCGCGTCCGGAGCACTGGGGAGATCCATATAACGGGGCGACCGCTCAATGTAATAAATATCTTACATTTTGTATCGCTTAATTACATAATCAACAAACCCTAATAGACTTTTTTTTTTTTTTTCCTCTGCGAAGGGCTCGCCGAAATGCAGAATATGAAAGGGCCAGTGTCCCGCTTTTCGGTGGGTTCTAGAATCTCGGAACATTCAAGCTGAAACGGGTGGGGAAGGAAGGTAAGATACGATACCAGTCACCGGCCGTGGCTAAGACACTGTAAGCCTACCAGCATGCTACGGATTTACGTGTCGTTGGAACTGCCGACCGCCGACCGATCGGGAAGCCGTCTACAGGCCTTCGATTTTCTGCTACAGTCGCATTTCGGCCTGTCCGGCTCGACCTGTCCGGCTCCTGGCTCGATCGCAGCCGTTCTGCACAATGACGCAAACGCGGGACATTAGCGAGCGGAAACCAATGCCAGGGTTCGGTGCCCCTGGACCGCGGCTTAGTTATCATGATGACTAATCCGGGATGGTGCCTGAAGTAGCTAGTACATGGGCACGCGATTGCATGAGCACACAATCGAATGTTCCCAGTACAGCAAGCTGCTCTCCACTCCGGCAGGCCAATGGCTGTGCATTCCCGGAGAACTTGGATCGTAAGCCAACGGTCAGGCTAGCAGATGACATCACAATACATCTGAAAGCAGCCTCAACCGAAAGGCAAAGCAGAGTCTCGCGAGCAGCTCGCCGCCCGGATTTCAAGGCACAGTTTGGACTTGGCGGGTCTGTGTATTTCCTCTGTGTTCTTCCCCCCTTTTTTACTGGAGATTATTGGAGATTGCGGGTTGGATATAATGCTACTGTCTTGACTCTGCTGCACCCTTTTTTTGGACTCACTCTGTCGCCTCTTGTCTCTGCACCCCGAGGCTACGCACAATGGTTCTCAACACGGCCACGGTGTCCCTGGCCGTCACGCCGACGATAGTCTCGACGCTGCTGTCCCATGTACGGCCCCAGGATCCCAGGCCGAAGCCCCGAAATGCGCCCGGAAGCCGATTGCTGACTGGGCATGTTTAGTATCTCAAGCGGAAGCCCCTGAGACAACGGCCGACGGCCCATCTCTCCTACGATGAAGGACTCCACCTGATCCGGTCCTTTCTGGTCTACGCCTCCCACCACACCGTCGAAGAGTTGCAGGCGTTTACGGCCCAATGGGTGCCACATCCACAATGGGTTCGTGTCGACGAGGTCACCGTGCCGGACGACCAGCTGCTCCGCGCCGCCGCCGTTCTCGAGGAGCAGCTCGGGGCAGACGGCATCCGGAAGGTCGGCGGGCGGCTCTGGTGGACGTGGCGGAAGCCGCATAGCCCGCTGCAGGCAGAGTGGATCGAGATGCGAGCCGACTACAGCGAGCGCAAGAAGACCGCCGCGCCGCCGAACCGCGTCATGCTCTACGTCCACGGCGGCGCCTACTTCTTTGGCAGCGTCGACGAGCACCGGTACCAGATGCAGCGGCATGCCCGCAAGCTCAAGGCCCGCGTGTTTGCGCCTCGCTACCGCCTGGCGCCCCAGTTCCCCTTTCCCTGCGGCCTGCAGGACTGCCTCGCCGCCTATCTGTACCTGCTCACCATGCAGGACCCGAGCACCATCATTCTGGCCGGCGACTCTGCCGGCGGCGGCATGGTAGTCTCGCTGCTCGTCATGCTGCGTGACCGCGGAATCCCCCTGCCGGCCGGCGCCGTGCTGATCAGCCCCTGGGTCGACCTGACCCACTCGTTCCCCAGCGTCAGCGAAGACTGTCCCCTGGACTTCATCCCTCCGTACGGATTCCACCAGAAGCCGTCCATGTCCTGGCCGCCGCCGACGGAAGAGGAGCTGCTGGAGATGGACCGGCTGAGCGGCAGGGCGGCAGAGCAGGCGGCCGGCCAAGGAGCCCCGGCCACCTTCCAGGGCAACCGTCTGACCTGCGTGGCCGATGGAAAGGAGATCCACATCAAGGAGCAAATACAGGTGCGTATCTGCCGATGGACACCCTGTCACGTCGGCTTCGCAGCCGCCGCCTTACTGACGCGGCCAATGCGCAGATGTACACAACGAACGAGCTTCTGGCACATCCCCTCGTCAGCCCCATCATGCAGCCGACTCTGGGCGGCCTTCCTCCCCTGCTGATCATGGTCGGCGGCGGCGAGATTCTTCGGGACGAGCAGATCCATCTTGCCCACAAATGTGCCCATCCGGCAAGGTACGCCCCCAACGCAGACACTCTCGACGAGCGGACGCGGGCCGCCATAGCGCGATACAAGCCCACCGACGTCCAGCTGCAGGTATGGGACGACCTCTGCCACGTGGCGCCGACGCTGAGCTTCACGCGCCCGGCAAAGTACATGTTCCGCTCGATTGCGCAGTTCGGCGCCTGGGCCCTTGCGCGCGCCCAGCAGACGGGCATCGAGATTGTGGACGACGACCAGATCTCGGTCATCTCCACGTCCGCGTCAGATTCGGACAGCGCGGGGGGGAGCGGCATCCGGCGCAGTGGGAAGGGCAGGCGGCCCGGGGCGAACTGGGTGCAGGTGGGCAGAGCAGGCGATCCGCTGCCGCCGTTCAAGGGACACATGATCCGACAGTCGGTGGCCCGACACGGCGACGTCTTCCCGCTGGCAGCGGCCTCGCAGCTGCCGGGATGCACCATGGCTGTCGAGTCTGTCGGCATCCCCAAGAAAGTCCCCGTGGGCAAGTGGCTGCAGGCAAAGCAGCAGTGGAACAGTCGATATGCTGGCGATATTGCCAGGGTGCACAAGAGGCGCCTACGGGATGCTGCCGTGGGATTCGAATCGTTTGGGCCGGGAGAGTGTCCGCCTCCAAGTGCCCTCGCCGGCCGGCGGCGGATCGGTGCCGACATGACGGACAAGAAGCCGGCAAAGCGCAGCTACGGGCTTGCGCTCTGGTCCATGTGGGGATCCAAGCACGACGAGTCGGCAGTGGCGCGGCAGCTCAAAGCAGACGACGCACTAGAGACCACGACGGCGACGGGGGCCGACGGGCAAGGATCGCGGCCGGTTGACGACGTCCAGCAGCAGGAGCAAGCAGCAGCGACCCGAGACGTGGCACGCAAGCCGTCTCGGCGCCGCGTCGTCTGCGACGAGAGGCAGGCTGAGCCGCAGGACGGCAGCGGTCCCCTTGCCGAAAACACGCCGCTGGCCGAGCTTCTCGCCCTCCGAAAGGCAGAAAGCGAGAAGAGCGGAGGGGGCGGAGGGGGCGATTGCGGCCGCGGCCTGGCGATGCTGTCGGTGCCCGGCGGAGCAGCAGGAGACGGCATGCTGACGCCCGGCTGTGATGCCGCAACGGGTGTGGCGGGCAAGCGGCCGTTCCTGGGCGGCATTGCCCTGCCGTTCTCGCTGAACAAGGATGCAGAGACTGCAAGCATGGTCACGCTCGACTCGGCCGATCCGGTGGCATCGATGCCGGGATCGACCAGGAACAGTTGGCTGAGCGGCCATGCAGCACCCTTGCCGCTGGTTGTCGAGGACGAGGAGGAGGATGACGAGGAGGCTGGGGACACGGCAGCACGGCCGCCTATGGAGACGTTTGTCGCGGCCGGCGACATTCCTCGAGTGGCAGTTGTTGAGACTGCGTAATGATCTTGTTTGACTATTGTGGATATTTCTTGGGATATTGTTTTTTCCCTATCTTTTCTTCTCCCTCTGTCTTTACTCTCTTTTTTCTCTTTTTTCTCTTTTTTCTCTTTTTTTGCTCTTTGCTCTTCTCTTTTCTTTTCCCTTTCTTCTCTCTTTCTTTTCTCCTTCTTTTCTCCTTCTTTTCTCCTTCTTTTCTCTTCTCTTTCTTTTCCTTTCTCTTTCCTTTCTCTTCTTTCCTCTTTCCTCTTCTTATTTCACATTATTTGTCTTGTATATTTCCATATTTCTGTCACGAGCCTGCACCAAATTGGAAACACAGATGAGTGCCCATTGGACGCAGAAATCACAAGGGGGTCCGTAACTTGAATGCATAAATTCGTCAAGAAATGTGCCTTTTCTAATGCCTGTTCTGTCCCATATATCTACGGCCGCCTCGTTACTGTACAGTTGTATACAACAGCGACTTCCACACGCCGGGAAATCATCCTGCCCTTCAGTCCAGCCCGTTCTCTGCCTTCCACCGTGCCAGGTACGCCGCCGGACTCCGCGGCCCTGCGGAATCCTCTTCGGAGCCGGGATACACACCGAATGTTGGTCGGATGCGCTTTGTGATAAAGGGGGTGAGCTATCCCCGAGTTAGAAGTCAGAGAACAGGCTTCAATGCTTTCGAAGAGCGTGTGAAGACGGGCCTACCTTGAAGTCGGCCAGGCCGGGCACCACATAGGTCCGCACTTTTTCGTACTCGATGATGTAGCCACCGCGCTTGGTGTGGCGGCCCATGGATCCTGTGCGGGTGCCCTTGTAGTAGCCCTTGTTGATGTCCTTGACCGTCAGCCGCAGCTTGCGGAACGGCCGCAGCAGAATGTCGGATGCCCTCATGGCGGAAGATGGTCGTGGAGAGTCGTCTGCGCCTGGCACCGTGACGTGGGTGGGATGCGGACAAGTTTCCTCGTTTTCCTCCTTTGCGCCAAACGGAGTGGTTCGTAAAGGCCTGTTGTGGGCATCAGCGTGCTCTCTTCATTGGCCTTATTTTTCTTGATAGGATGGGATGTCGTGAGAGACCCACATGGCTCTCTCACCGCCTTTTGTCATCACAAATGGGGTGGCCAAGCAAGCGACGGCAGAAAACCCCACTAAAAAAAAAGTTCAGAAAAGTCTACCTGCAGGGATCTCGGAAAACTCTGGTGTACATCTGCGACAGCAACACGGCCAAGAAATCGGCAGAGGCATACAGTCTGCTTTCGCACCATGTCGGGACGCCAGGCACACGGGAGGCCTTTGCTGGAGAAGCCAGGCTCTCGAAAAAAGAACAACCAGAGAGGAGGTGGAGCAAGCAGGCCAGGCCGGCCAGTCAGGGCGAAAAATGGGCGGATTGATGTCCTGGCCTTAGCTGAGAAGCAGGTCGGCGAGACGAAGAGCAAGGGTGTCCGGCTGCGGGACCTGGACATTGAGCGCGACCCGAGCAAGCGGCGGCGCGGAAGCGAGGAGGGCGAGGAGGGCGAGGAGGAAGACGCAGACGATGCCGGCCGGGTTGGAGGTGCGTCGAAGCGTCGTCGTCGCAACGACGACGAAGGGGCTGGAGACGACGACCAGGCAGACAACTCGGACAACGAGATGCAGAGCGACAGCGACGGCAACGAGTGGCACGTGGGCGTTGGTAGCGATGACGACGACTCGGAGATTGACAGCGACGAGGCGTTTGGTGAGAGCGACGACGAGATGTTTGACGGGTACGCTTTCGGCGGAAGCTCGTCGGCATCGAAAAACAAGAAGAAGCAGAAGCGGTCCGGAGGAAAGGATGACTTTGAAGGGTTTGACGAGGAGGAGGAGGAGGAGGAGGACGAAGGAGACGACGGCGACTCGCTTGGCGAAGATGCCATTGATCTTGCCCAGGCCCTGGACCAGGTCTCTTCGGACGAGGAGGAGGAGGGGGATGCGACAAGCATGAAGAAGAAGAAGAAGAAGAAGAAGAAGAGTGTCAGCCATGCCGACGACAGCGATGACGGCTCATCTGCCGAGGACTCTGGATCTCTGAACTCGGAGGGCGATGACGATGACGATGACGATGACGATGACGAGGATGAGGACGAGTCAGAGTCCGCAGTATCCTCGGACGACGAGGATGAAGACGACGACAGCGATGCCAGCGACGACTTCAGGCTCGAAGAACTGGAGAGCATGGCTTCTGCGTTCGCGGGCAAGAGCAAGGGCGACGAAGCGGCAGCAGGGGCGGCCGGCGCCGGGCAGGACAAGGTCAGCCTCGACGACCTGGGCCTGTTTGGCGTCAAGGACGCCCAGATCAAGAAGTCTCTCAAGATGCTGGCCAAGGAAGAAAAGGGAGAGGCGGGCTCGTCCAAGAAGCTGGACGTGCCGCTGGCGCGGATACACCAGGACCGCATGTCCCGCGAGGCGGCGGCGGGCAAGTCGCACGAGACGCTCGACCGGTGGGTAGACACAGTCAAGCACAACCGGCGAGCAGAGCACCTCTCGTTCCCGGTTTCCGGGGCGCTAGAGGGCACGGGTCTGGACTCCCTGGAGCTGCGGCCGATTGTGCCAAAGTCGGCCAAGACGGAGCTGGAGAAGACGATCCTGTCGATCATGGAGGAGAGCGGGCTGGGCGCCAGCCACCGGCCGGAGAAGAAGAAGGGGGGCGACGAGAAGGAGACGCTGTCGCCGGAAGAGCTCAAGCAGCTTGTCAGCCAGCGACGGCACCAGCGGGAGGTGCAGTCGCGCGAGCAGGCGCGGGCGAGGCGGATCAAGAAGATCAAGAGCAAGGCGTACCGGCGGATCCACCGGCGCGACAAGGCCAAGAGCGAAGCGGCCATGGCGGAGCTGGAGGAGGGCCCGGACGTCGACTCGGAGGAGGAGCGGGAGGCGCAGCACCGGCGGCGGGCGATGGAGCGGATGGGCTCGCGGCACCGGGAGAGCAAGTGGGCGAAGCGGGCGAAGAACACGGGGCGGGCCGCGTGGGACGACGACTTCCGGTCGGGGCTGGTCGACATGGCACGGCGGGACGAGGAGCTGCGGCGACGGGTGGCGGGACGGGGGTCCGGCGACGAGGACGACAGCGACGGCAGCTCGGACGAGGACGAGGACGAGGACGAGGACGACGAGGCCTTCCGGAAGCGCGCGCTGCGACAGGTGGAAGAGGCGGGCGAGGAGGCGGACAAGGAGCCGCAGTCGGCGCTGATGAACATTGCGTTTATGCAAAAGGCGGAGCTGGCGCGGAAAAAGGCCAACGACGAGGCGATGGCGGAGATGATGCGCGATCTGGACGCCGACAACAGCGGAGACGAGGCCGACGGGGGTGTGGACGACGACGACGACGACGACGGCAGAGACTCGACGTGGACCACCGTTGGTCGCCGGACGTACGGCGCCGCCAAGGCCGGCCAGACGAGCGGTAGGGCAGCCAAGGTCAGGTCGGCAGTGCGGGTCGTCGAGGAGGAGACGGAGAGGATGGAGAAGACGGGGACGGAGAAGACGGAGACGGAGAAGACAGAGAAGACAGAGAAGACGGGAAAGACGGGAAGGACGGAAAAGACGGAAAAGAGCGCAGTTGCTTCTTGGGGCGCCAACGGCGGTTCGTTCCGGGAGGACACGACGGCACAGAAGGGACTGGTGCCGGGCGAGGCGAACGCGTGGTCGAAGAGCAGGGAGCCGACGACGGGAGGACGCCGGGCCAAGAAGGAGGCGACGGCGAGGCGAAGCGAAGCCGAAGGGATTCTGCTGATGGACCAAGCGATTACGGACGTGGTCAAGAGCATGAGCAAGACGAAGGAGGCGACGACGGGCAAAACACGGACGACGGCAGCGGCAGCAGCAGCAGCAGCAGCAGGAAGAGCAAGAACGGCAGTCGACGACTCGGACACGTCGTCTTCGGGCAGCAGCAGCAGCGACGACGACGACTCGGACGCGGACCGTCAAGACGGCGCCGTCGTGCGCGGCCACGGCAGCCTGAATGTGCGCGACACCGACCTGCTGATCCGGGCGCTGGGCGACGACGGCGCGGCGGCCGAGTTTGCGCGCGAAAAGACGCGCGTGGCGGCCGAGGAGGCCGAGGCGGCCGAGGCCGAGGCCGACGGCGGACGCAGGCGCGGCGCCGACTTTCTGCCGGGCTGGGGCAGCTGGTCGGGCGAGGGCATCAGCAGGCGGGCGGCCAAGCGCGACCAGAAACGGCTGCCGCCCGGCCCGGCGGACGACGGCAAGACGGCGGCCCGGCGGCGGGACGCCAAGCTGGAGCGCGTCATCATCAGCGAGCGGCGCGTGCAAAAGGTGAGCAGAGATGGAGGGAGAAGCTGTCGGAAGGCGCCGTGCTTTTCTCGTGATGCTGACATAAGCAAGAATGCCAAGTACCTGGCCTCGCAGCTGCCGCACGAGTTCGAGACCAAGAACCAGTACGAGCGGTCGCTGCGCCTGCCGGTCGGCCCGGAATGGGGCACCAAGACGGCCTTTCAAGACTCGATCAAGCCGCGCCTGCTGGTCAAGCAGGGCGTCGTGCTGCCCATGGCGCGGCCGCTGGTGTAGATGCGGGAAGGCGGGAATGCGGGAATGCGGGAAACCGGGAAAACGGGAAAACGGGAAAACGGGAATGTTGATAAAAAAACTACATTGCGTTGCCATGTGGAAATATATACTATATATACACACATACACCAGTCTTCCTCGGTGCCCATTGGCTCTTTTTTTGTTGTCCACTTGCATCGCCGGCTATTCGTACAAAGGAAAATAAAAGCTGCCTATCGTACACGATATTTGTGGCTTCACCCATTGCCAACTTCCGTCTGCTTCTGTCCAGCACCTATCCCGACATTTTGAGCGCCCTTGCACGTGGACGGAGACACAAGTGCTGCCTCGCGATATTTTATTGCCCGCGCTGTGAGACAACGAGGGAAGACGACGGGAATGTGCTGTGCT
>JANSMH010000250.1:0-38637 GCA_029299595.1 Grosmannia serpens
GGGGGGGGGGGGGGGGGGGGGGGGGGGGGGGGGGGGGGGGGGGGGGGGGGGGGGGGGGGGGGGGGGGGGGGGGGGGGGGGGGGGGGGGGTGGGGGGGTGGGGGGGGGGGGGGGGGGGGGGGGGGGGGGGGAGGGGGCGGGGAGGGGGGGGGGGGGGGGGGGGGGGGGGGGGGGACTGGCAAAAGCCAACGTAAAAGAGATAAATTACAGGAGAAAAGAAAAAGAGAAAGAAGAAGAAGAAAGAGTAGAGGACGGAGACGCAATTGAGGAAGATGGGAGAAGGGTGGGTGGGATGACAAGAGGAGCAGCTGGTGGTGGAGGTGAGTCGAGGAGAGCCGTGTGCCGCAGCAGAGAAACGGGGACTTGGGTTGTGGGATCCAACAGGCAGGCCAAGCCTACTATGTTGGTCTGTTGACGATGCGTCGTTTTTTCCCTCTCGTTCTGCCAGACCTTGTGCGCAGCGATGCGAGCGTTCTTCCACACCCTTCCCGGTTGCTGGTGGTGCTAGTGGTGCCGGCGGGAACTCCTGGCAGCTGCAGGACGGATCGCTCAACGAGGAATGGACGAGCAAGCGAGACAGACAGGGTTGCCAGAGGAGGAGAGCAAGAGAGAGGGCCTGTCTGCATCCGAGTGGGAACCAGGGTGTGCGGATGTGTGTGTGGAGAGGAGCACAGCACCCAGGGCGCGAGGGAAAAGAAAGCAGTAAACGAATAGGGCGCCAATGCGCCAGCAGGTCTTCAGCCTTGTCGGGGGCACAGGAGCGAAGGCGAGACGGTCACGGCAGACGGGACGACGGAATGACGAGACGACGAGACGACGATATGGCGAGAAGCCGCGACAGCAGAGGAGAGAGCAGAAGGATGACAGCCCGCAGAATTCAGGGCGCGCAGATGGATGTCCGGGCGAATGCAGGTAGAGCCGCAAGCGGAGGTGGTGGCCAGAGGAGGAGGGGGGTGGGCAAAGTGTGACGAGGCCGGTCGGGTTGCCCTCCCTTCGCGTTCTTGTCCATCAACGACTGAAGGCGCAGAGATATGGACATGCGCAGAGATGAAGGGGGGGTGTCGCAAAGGGACTGAAAAAGAGAACGGATACTGGAGAGGGGGGAGGAGGAGTGGAGGGCCCTGCTGTTGTCCAGACATGCGCACCTCAGATGTGCAGCTGCGCGCCTTTGCCATGTTCCGACCAGTAAGATCAGAGACAGGGCCGGATTGGTCTGATGGAGCTGCATGACGAGCGACCAGGGGTCGGCGCTTAAGCCAGGCAGTTGATTGACGCAGGACGGGTTTGCCTGCTGCTCCTGCGTATTGGTGGGAGGAGCACGAGGATGCATGGCACATCTAGCTCGGCCGCTCCCCTTCTGCCAGCCCGGCTGTGTGTTCTCGCAGTCCTCCAGTCTGTCCGTCTTTTTTGTCCCGAGCTGGCCTCACGTCGGATTGAGAATTGAGGGGTGGTGGGCGCCCCCCCAACCCCAGTTGGGCAGTTCTCTCGTGAGGAACGGGTGGCGGAAGAACACGGGCCAGCGGGGGGGGGGGGCGCAGCCCCGGCAATGAGTCTTTGTCGCATACATAGTACACAGCAGAGGGCAGCGGATGGTGGGAGGATGTCGTTGCATTTCGTGAGAAATGAGAAAAAAGGGCTCTTTTGCTCTAAGCGGCCATTTTCTGTCACGGAAAAAAACACGTTGGGGTTCGCCGTGTGGGTAGTAACGGCCCAACCCGCTCGTTCTTTCCTATTGAGGCAGTTATCGTGTCTCAGACACTGGATTTTATGACTCAACCGCCGTGCTTGGGCACGCTTTCCATTTATTGCTCCTGCCCTGCGAAGTGGAAATTGGATATGGCAGTCGCGCCTGGCGCGTCTCTCTCCGTGGAACACAGGGCCGCCATAGGCTGAGACCTCCTGCAGATGAGACCTGGACGCAGGCCGTAGAAAAAAGGAAAGGGTCGCATTTGCGACTGCAGCCAACGACTATCACGGCCCTTTGCGCCGTACGCGGAACGGCCGAACAGGTACGAATGGTCTGCCCTGGTCTGCTCTGGTCTGCCCTGGTCTGCTCACCGTAACCAGCCTGTTCACACCTTAATACCGCAGCTGATCATCTTTCTCCTCTGGCCCCCCTCATCCCCAGAAGCGTGCCTGCTCATCCCGACGATCTGGGAGTAGGTTAAAAGGCTAGTCTTCCAACTAGTGCATCGAAAGGATTAAGACGAGAGGGCGAGGACGCCGTCACAGCAATCCTAATAGGCCTTACCACGCTCTCGATCGACCCAGAGCCACAGCCACGGTGAAGAGGTTCGGTGAGATCAGGTTTTCGTCACACACTTTGCCCACTACGACTAGCGCAGGCCTGGTGGAAAGGAACGGGAGAAAGAGGGAGACAAAAAGGGGGGAGCAGAGGATGAAGGAAGGCTGGGATGTGTTCGGAGCTTTTTTCCTCTTTACCCGTGTCGCCTGCAGACGACGCGCATCTGGAGCGTAACACGAACAATGAAGCCTATCAGCCCATATGGACCACCTGCCACCTGCTGCCTATCAACGGCCGTTCCACGCTTACACCTCCATTGAGAGGGTGGGAACGTCGTGAGCATTGATTGCACCACAAGGTGCCAACGCAGCAAGAGCCACAATATTCCCGCACAACAGCCCGGCATCACGGTGTTCTGCCTCGGACGTGTCGTTGTGTAAGCAAGTCCTTGCTGCTGCCGCCTGCAGTAGACCAGACTCTGGCGCCTGTGGGCATTGGCGGTCCACCCAATGATGTTTTACGTTGCATTGACCTTGATAGGCCTTTCTCTCTGACCTCTTGGCATGCCAGTCCTTTTCTCGCATTATTTTACGGCGAAGGAGTGAAGAAGGCAGATATTGGACAAGAAACGGCCCTCAAAAAAAGCAAAGAAACCATTCGGAATGGTGTTCCGTCCCGTCCTTCGCGGCTCTTTGTCAAGTCCTCGCTGTCTATTCCAAATCCACCTATTACACACCCCCGGTCGCTGCTTAGGCGCCCGGAACGACGGACCAGACCCACTGTGACTGCCAGTCTCTTATACCTTCACTTTGGTATCCATCCACAGCGGCTGTACTTTTTTTTTTTTTTTTTTTCAAACTCTGCGCGAGTGACCATTGGAGGGAGCTTTCATCTGGCTCCATACTCCTTCGAACGTATCTGAAAGGTGCCTAAGAGGACGAATGAATCAAAGCAGATGGGATACGCTAAGTCCCGAAATAAAACGAGAGATGACAAAATATGGCACTCATATGAGCAGGTCTACGGGTGGGAAGGACGATACGTATTGGCGCATGCAAGCTTTGACTCCCTGCCAACTCACCCTGCAGACATTGACGGTCACATTACATGACAGCGCTTCTGCTGCCGGGGCAATTTCACAACTCCCTGGCTCTGCACACCAACAGACACTGGCAAACCTCTAGTCGGCAGGCCGAGCAAGGATGTCGGCTCTATCAGTTCGAGGACAACAACGGCACAAGCTAAGCAGAGTGTGGGCCGTTGGTGACACGAGATGGAAGCCATCCAGACGCTCGCCGTTGGCCGTTGCGTCAAGAGAACCCACTTCTACGCATGTTAACCGGCTAACAGACGCGCCTAGAGGGTAAACAGTGAAAAGCGGATCTCGACGCAGGCAACGGACTGGCTTTCCTAATGGAGGGCGCACAGGAAAGCGAGGCTTTGGCGGATGGATGCACGCTAGAGGTGCCATGAGCCATATTGCGGTGTGCGACCTTTCCACGCTATCACGACTGGCCAGACGCAAGGAGGGTCTCTGGTCCGGTCGTCGGATCGCTGGCTTTCCTGCTGCACTGCTCGCGCACTCGACCGCCGGACCGACCGCGCCACTCCCGACAAGTCTGCCTGGATGCCGATCTGAGGCCCATATCCTGGCCCATCCTGTTCCAAGCGCGTTGGTGGATGGCCCAAGCCGAAGTCCGGCCACGACGTAGGCGGCCCAAGGTTGAATTTGACTGCTCGCCGTAGCTTGCCACGACGATCTACGTCGGAGGGATGGATGTGTCGGTAGGATTGAGTTCCCAGTGCCATTGCGCCTTCGGCTGTGTCATGAGCTTGTCACTGGTATTATGCACGGTGGCAGCGAATAGTGGAACGTGTCTGTTGGCTGCCATCTTTCCCAAATCCATGCATTGCATGCGCTCTCGTCTTTGTAGGCCCAGGCGACTGCGCCGACCCCAGACGCTGCGTGTATCTGTTGCAGGCGCCAAGGCAGACCAACAAATGAAACCAGTGCGCTTTTCCAGTCTTTCCCGCCTCTCGGCCAAGTCGCATTAAACGCCACCCATTGGAATCGTGCTACACAAGGCAAGAACAAGCAATAATCACAACATCCATAAATACAGTTCTTTTGGTGGGATTGGGAATCGTCCGTGACCGCAAGCCCGGCAATCCTCGAGCGGGGTGGGCGATCGTAAAGGTAGTAGGGAAGAATCGAGGTGATGGGGGAGACGGCATCAAGCTCCAAGACTTTGTCAACATCTCACTGGTTGGCAAGGGCAATCTTCTTCTCGCTGCGGCCGTCTGGCGTGTACCTGTGAAGCGAGAGTTAGAGAGGGCCGCCAACCGAAGGTGATGTAGGAAGAAAGATGAATAGATCCGTACTTGAGGAGTTTCTCGATCAGGTCCACGTGTGTCATGATCATACGCCGACAGCAGTACCGCTTGCAGCCCAGCTGGTCCATGGCGTCGCTAAGGAGACAAGTCAGCTCCCACACATTGACAGGGGTCGCAATGGCCATCCTACCCATCAGGAACGTTGTCGTCCAGCAGCTTGAGGTAGCGCTCCCAGAGGTCGCCGGTCACCTGTTTGCCACGTTAGATCTCTGCTCCCGAGAAGCGTGCTGTTGCGGTGAAGGGGCAGCGAGCGGACGGACCTTGCCGCAAGAGAAGCACCGAATAGGGATAATCATCTTTTCCGGGTGATCGAGGTCAAACAGTCCGGCAGATGTGTGTTGGTCGCAGAGGGTTGCAGCACGATGTCCGTGGCCGAGGAGGATGAGGAAAATCGGTTGCATCTACAAGCGGCGGCGACTCGTGTGACAGGGACGTCAAAAAAGTTTAGCGGGTCTGGAACAATAAAATGCCGAGGCCAGTCTTATCGCTGACAATTTTCTGCTTATCGATATTTTTTTTTTTGGAGGCTGCTAACGGGGGGGGGGCGCTGTTTTGTATAGAGATTTTTGCCGAGAACTTTCCAAAATCGACCTCTAGGGACGGCACAAAGAAAAGCCAGCACGGCGCGTTTTTCTATTGCGTGGCACAACAATTCGACGAGGCAGAGCGTTGAGCCCCCCCACCCCCCAATCCAGACATGGCATCGAGAAAGGCGGCGTCCGCAGCGGCGGATGCCCAGAAGAAGCGGAAGCGCGAGAAGATTGAAGACGCAGGCCGGTCCAAGAAGAGAAAGCCGCAGGACGACAAGGACGAGACGGCCATGGTGGTGAGGCAGTCGGGCGAGGTATCCAAGGCTGCCGAGGCCAGACAGGGCGGCCGGTCGGGGTCGTGGAAGCTGTCGGAGCCCATGGGCGGCTGCATGTCCGACATTGACCCAATTTTCACAGCAGACGAAGGGTATGTCTGAGGTGGCGACGGTCCCATCTCTCTCTCTCTCTCGCGCGCGCGCACAGGGCCCAGCTGACACGTGCAGACGCCTCATCCTCACATACAGGACGTCGATCCAGGTGTACTCGACTGCCGACTCCCTCCTCGAGCGCCGCATCAAGCTGCCGCAGCCGGACGGGACAGGCGGCCGCGCCGGGCAGATCGTGGCAGCGGTGCTGTCGCCGCTGTCGGACGAGCTGGTGTGGGTCGGGCTCGCGGACGGCTCCATCTTCCTGGTCAACTGGGCGTCGGGCGACGTGGAGCGGCTGGGCCGCAAGCAGGAGCCGGCGCCCAAGCTGGTGGGCCTGGCGGCGGCGCTGGTGCCGGTGGGCAAGGAGAAGAAGGAGGTGCTGTTCCTGTCGGAGGGCAGCCGAGGCGCATGGCAGGTGGCGGCGTATGAGGCGGGGGCGCTGGCCACGTCGGCGGGCCGCACTCTGTTCTCGCACGGCGGCGCCACGGCCATAGAGCACCTGCGCACGGCCGACGAGGGGCGGATGGTGGTCGGCACCAGCGGGCAGACGGTCTTTGTCGGCGGGCTGCAGGCGGCGGACGGGCCGACGGCCAAGACGGTGGCCGAGCTGGGCTACCAGTTCTTCTCGATCGACACGGTCGACGAGGTGTCGTGTCTGGATCTCCGGACGACGGCGAAGAAGGGGGGCGCCGGGCTCGACCTCGTGCTGGGCTGCGTGCGCGGCGCCATCTACGTGTACGGCGACGTGCTCAGCCGGCTGCAGAGCGCGGCTGCAGAGGGCGCGCGCAAGAAGGGCCCGGGCATGCGGCCGCGCAAGTACCACTGGCATTCGCGGGCGGTGCATGCGCTGAAGTGGTCGCTCGACGGTGAGCAGAGAGAGGGCGGGACGTGCGGGACGTGCGGGACGGACCTGGGTGGAGGGAAGCATTGCTGACAGGCGTGGTGTGGTGCACAGGAAACTACTTTATCTCGGGCGGGGCCGAAACGGTGCTGGTGATGTGGCAGACGGACACGGGCAAGCTGACGTTCCTCCCGCACCTGGCGGCGAGCATCGAGAACATTGTGGTGTCGCCGCGGGGGGCGTCGTACGCGATCCACCTCGACGACAACTCGGCGATGGTGGTGTCGACGGCGGAGATGAAGCCGACGTGCTACGTGTCGGGCCTGCAGACGGTGGCACTCGGCCAGGCGCCGCGCAAGGACGCCCACGTGCGGCGGGCGTGGCAGCCGGTGGAGGCGATCAGGCAGCCGGTGCCGGCGGTGATCAGCCCGACGGACGCGTCGCGGATCCTGCTGCGCGTGGGCAACGGGCAGAAGAGCACGATGACGGGCGACATGCCGTCGGCGTCGATGCTGCAGACGTTTGACATTGCGGCGTTCCAGAGCCTGGCCAAGCAGCCGCTGGCGCGGACCAACGTGACGGAGGGCCGGCTGACGCTGCGCGGCCACGCGGTGACGGAGCCGACGATCACGCACCTGTGCACGTCGCGGGACGGCCGGTGGCTGGTGTCCGTGGACGAGTGGCAGCCGCCGTCGCGCGACATCAGCGGCATCGCCGGGGTGCCGTCGCTGCAGGACGACTGGGCGCGGGACCGGCGCGAGATCCAGCTCAAGTTCTGGGCCGTGGCGCCGGGCACCAGCAGCGAGCCGCCCTCGTACGACCTGGTGACGCGGGTGGACGAGGCCCACCACACGACGCTGGTCGAGCCGATCTTCGGGGTGGCCGCCGACAGCGGCCGGGCGAGCCGGTTTGCGACGCTGGGCGACGACGCCGTGGTGCGGTTCTGGGGCCTGCGGCAGCGGGTGCGCGACGGCCTCGCCGACGAGGACGACGACGGCCGGGCGCTGGTCAGCTGGCACTGCACAAAGGAGGTGGCCCTGCCGCTGGGCGAGGGCGGCAGCCAGAGCGTGGCCACGCGCGACGGGCTCGTGGCGCGGGAGCCGCGGACCAAGACGCGGCGCAGCGGCGCCCTCACCTTCTCCGAGGACGGCTCGACCGTGTTTGCGGCCTTTGGCGGCGCCGACGAGGCCGTGCTGTACACCATCAACGCCGAGTCGGGCGTCGTGCGCGCCTCGCTGCCGGACATGTTCCGCGGCGACGTGCGCGGCGTCCAGAGCCTCGGCGCCACGCTGGTGCTGCTCTCCGAGGACGTGCGGGTCTACGACGTCGTGGCCGACGAGCTGCGCTACGGCGTGCGGCTGCTGGGCGGCGACGAGGTCGAGGTCGAGGTCGAGGTCGAGGTCGCGGCCGAGGACGGGGAGCCGCGGAAACAGAAACAGATGCGTGCTGAGTCAGCAGCCTATTCAGCACTGGCGCAGCTGGCCGTGGGGCGGCAGTCGCAGACGTTTGCGGTGGCGATGCCGCGCGGCGGCCTGGCCAAGGCGGCGACGTCGCGGCTGCTCGTCTTCTCGCCGGAGAGCGCCGAGCCGCTGCTGGTCGCGGAGCTGCCGCACCTGGTGGTGTCGCTGCTGCCGGCCGTCGGCCTGTCGGGGTTCCTGGCCATCGACTCGACGGCGCAGATCTGGTCGGTCGTGGACGCGGCCGACACGGCCGTTCTGAGACAGTCTCTGGCCGATCTGAACCTGCCGACGACGACGACGACGACGACGACGACGACGACGACGATGACGGCCGCAGATGCAGTCGGGAAGCAGCTGCAGCTGGTCGACGGCACCGAGGAGGACAGGGCGATGGAGGACGTCAGCGGGGCTGCCGAGGCCGACGAGTCCGACGACGACGGAGACAAGGACGGAGACGAAGCTGGCGAAGCTGGCGAAGCTGGCGAATCCAATGAAGCCAACGAAGCCGACAACGACGACGACGACGACGATGACGATGATGACACGCACATGGCCGTGATTGCGCCGCAGAAGCTGCGCGACATTTTCGACGCGGCGCCGGCGACGTCGACGTCGATCGAGGACCTCTTCTGGCAGGTGTCGGGCCTGCTGTCGGCACTGCCGCAGCTGGTGCCGGCGGGTCGGTCGTGAGGAGCCAACGTGTGGCCTTGCGTTGGCCTTGGAGGGGTGGCGATTGCGCCATTGGGAGTTTGCATATTTCGGGCGGCGCATGTTAGTAATAAGGGACGCTCAAAATCTCGTGACACGGCCGATTTGGCAGGTGCGTTTGGTGTATAGCAGACATTTGGCAAAATAAAAATAAAAACAGTACGGAAGGGCCAGGCCAGAAGCAGCAGCACATAGCCGACAATGTCGTCCTTCACGTCGATTCCCGTGCTCGATCTGAGCCGTGCGCGCAACCCGGAGACCAAGGCGGCCTTTCTGGGCGAGCTGCGCGACGCCCTCATCGAGGTCGGCTTCTTTTACATCAAGAATGTCGGCATCCCCGACGAGCTGTTTCGCCGCGTCGTCGAGCAGGGCCGGGCCTTTTTTGACATACCCGAGGCGGAGAAGTAGGTCGATGGCAGAGCCGTGCACGTGTGGCCCCTTTCTCTCTCTCTCTCTCTCTCTCTCTCTCTCCCTCTCTCTGTCTGCGCTCGCACTCACTCACTCACACCCGCAGGCTCCGGATCGAGATGAAGAACGCGCCGTCGTTCCTGGGCTACTCCCGGCTGTCGGCCGAGATCACGGCCGGCGCGGTCGACCACCGGGAGCAGATCGACCTGTCGACCGAGCACGCCGTGCCGGGCCCGGACGCGCCGCGCTACGAGCACCTGCTGGCGCCCAACCAGTGGCCGTCGGCGGCGGTGCTGCCGGGCTTCCGGCCGGCCCTGGCCGAGTATCTCGACCGCATGGGCGCCATGTCGCTCGACTTCACCGCGCTCATGGCCGAGGCCATCGGGCTGCCGGCCAACGCCTTTGAGCGCTACTTTGACCCCGACCCGGCACGTCGCCAGCACAAGCTCAAGGTGGTCAGGTACCCCGACGAGGCCGAGCTGGGGATCAGCAGCAGCAGCAGCAGCACCAACTGCAGCCAGGGCGTCGGCCCACACAAGGACAGCATGTACACGACGTTTCTGCTGCAGGCGAGCGCCCACCGCGGGCTGCAGGCGCAGAACCCGCACGGCCGATGGGTGGACGCGCCGCCGGTGGACGGCACGCTGGTCGTGGTGATCGGACAGGCGCTGGAGGCGCTGACGCAGGGCGTCTGCGTGTCGACGACGCACCGCGTGCTGTCGCCGGCCGCCGGCGCCGGCGCCCGCTTCTCCATTCCCTTTTTCCAGGGCGTGCGGCTCGACACCGCCTTTGCCGAGCTGGAGCGCGTCGGCGTCGGCGCCGTGCCAGAGCCCGTCCGGGCCCAGCGCCGCGCCGTGCTCGCCCGGGCCGGCCGTCGCGACGACGTCGAGTTCACCTTTCGCTCCGGCGGCGCCGCCACGACCCTGGGCGAGGCCACGCTGCGCAACCGCGTCAAGAGCCACCCCGACGTCGGCGAGCGCTGGTTCCCAGACATCCTCGCCGACATCCGCGCGGAACAGAGACACAGCAGGGAAAGCAGGGAAAGCAGGCAAAGCAGGCAAAGCAGCGACAACGAGGCCGTCCGTCCAGACGAGACGTCGGCCGTGAGCCCGGCACCGGCCGTTTCTGCCCACTGAAGCGTCTTGCAGATGGCCAAACAGACAGAGAGACCAAAAATAAACAAAAATATAAAGAGACTCGTTCACATCATATGTACGCTTCCACAGACCAACTCGCAAAGATGCAAACGCCCCCGTCTACCCTCCTTCTATGCAGCGCCGGCATCGCGTCCCCCTCCCCTCGGTCGCTGCCGCTGTCCGCTCGCCACGACTGCCGGCATTCGCTCCTCTCGTCGCTCCTCTCGCTTCCCAATGCCGAGGCCTCATTTCTGGTACTTGGGGAAGCATTCGGCCAGCGTCTTGCTGTGCTTGTTGGAGGCGTGGTCGGTGAGCCTGGGACTGTCAGCACGCGGGAACGAGATGCTGCCAGCGATCAGAGGACAAGACCCGGAGAGGTACTCACGCATTCTCCCGCGTGGTGCTCAGGAACGTCGCCTTGCAGACTTCGCACTGGATGTTGAGCGCCTTCTCGTTGGCCTTGAGCTGCGACTTGGCCGTCGCGCCCTTGTCCTTGGCGTTGCGCTCGCGCTTCTGCGCCGCCTTGGCACCCTGCTCTCGAGTCAGTCTGGGTACCCTCGTTTCGTCTTGTGCTCTTAGTCTAAGGACTCACGTTGCCGCCACCCATTTTGATTTGTTTGGAAGAGAAAAGAGGTCGTTGGGGGGGGGGGGGGGGGAAACAGGATTCACAGACACAGCTCTGGATCGCAAGGCTAAGAGGGCGTTTTCTGGCGGTGGGAGAAGAGAAGGGGGAAGTTTTTCTGCCGTGGGGATCGTCGGCCGGAAGATAAAATGCCACCAAAGCAGCAGAAAAAAAAAGAAAAGAAAAAAGTGAGAATGCCTGGTGGGGCCTCCCACTGTGACACTCAGTTGGCATGTGTTCCGTTAGTCAGCGAGGGTGGGGGGTTCGAGTGGGCTGCCTACAGTACGAGTACTAAAAATAGAGGGTACAACTTGCACGGTACGACTGCTACTACGTAAGAATCGCGCATCGCGACTGCGCCAAGTCGCCAGAACCCAAACCGACAGAGACGGCCTGCTTTCAGGGCGCTCGACAGTCTGCCATGGGCGCATCCGACATCCCCTCACCTGAGAGCATCTCCCTCGAAACATTTCGGCAGCTGCTTGCTCGCTATCCGGCCGTGCTGCAGGCCGTCTCGGACGCCAAAGGAGGTGAGAGCGAAAAGGGAGAGAGTGTCTGTGTGTGTCTCTGTTCCGGTGTGTTTCTGACAGGCCATCACGGCTCCCAGCCAAGCCCGGCCAGCAGACCCTGGCAGAGCTCGACGCCTTCCGCTACGACGCGGCCCCGGCCCGCTTTGGCCTGGACGATGGCGCCCAGCCGATGACGCTCGACGACGTCAAGAAGCTCGTGGCCTGGAAGCTGTGAGTCCTCGGCCAGACGGAGGACAGGAGGATGTACAAAAGGGAAACGGGAAACCCCTGACAGCCGACGCAGCCGCCACGGCAAGTTCCGCCCAACCCTCATGAAGCTGGTCTCGTCCAACGACGAGGCCGCCGTGCGCGATGCCGTGCGCGATGCCCTGGACGTCTACCGCCCGGAAAAGGGCACCGCTGCTGCTGCTGCTGCTGCTGCGCCCCCCTCCTCGCTGGCCATCCGTCCCCTCTGCCGCCTCCGCGGCATCGGCCCCGCCACCGCGTCCCTGCTGCTGGCCGTGCACGACGCCCAGCACGTCGTCTTCTTTGCCGACGCCGCCTATGCGTGGCTGTGCGGCGGACCCGCCCAGACGCCACCCAGCAAATACAACGACCGCGAGTACGCGGACCTCAGCCGGCGCGCGTCGGCGCTGCTGCGGCGGCTAGCCGTCGACGGCAGCAGCAGCGCTGCCGTGCCTCCAACGGCAGCAGACGTGGAAAAGGTGGCATACGTGCTTCTGGCCGAGAACAACGACAAGGAGGCCAAGGAGGCCAAGGAGGCCAAGGGAAGCAAGACTGCGCAAAAGACAAGAGAGACAAAGGGCGCAAAACCAAAAGCCCCCCCAGAGAGCCAACCGAAAACAGAGTCGCGGCCGCCGCCGAACAAGAGGAAACAACCGCCTGTCGCCGAGACCGAGCTGCTCAATGTGAGCTCTGCTCTACGGCGGTCCCAGCGTGTCAAACGTGCGTGATGGACACGACGTGCAGCTGCAAATTCCCATTCATTGCACCTATATTGTACCCATCATGTGCGAGACGCAGCAACTGGACGTTGTTACGCTCACTGCCATATACAACCAGCACCCGTATACAAGACGGCAGGCTTGCTCTGCTCTTCTGTGGGTATTTAACACCCCTCCCTTCCCGACCTGCCTTGGCATTCCCCATCTGCAATGCCGACAATGTATCCTTTTGACACCCAACCCGCTGGTCTTGGTCGTACCTCATTCGCATGTCTCCTTTTTGTCCCCTGTCGCTGTCCTTGGACCGGATGGTAGTTACGGCTGGTTGGTTGACGAAGTAGCTAGCTAGCTGGCCAGCCAGCTGCTTGTCAGTCTTCCCTCCCATCTATTTGGTCTTCTTCGGGCCGGCGTCGCCCTGTGTGGCGGCATACTTGTCGCTCAGCTCGTTGTACTCGCGCTGCAGGGCCTCAGCCTGCTTCTTGAGCGTCTTCAAGTCGACGTCCTTGCTGTCCAGCTCCTTGCGCAGCTTGGCGACCTCGCCGGCATCGCCGGCCTTGGCCCTGCCGGAGGGGCCCTCGAACTGCTTGACCTTCTCCTCCAGGCGCAGCACCTCGATGACCAAGGTGTAGGTGCGGTTGAGGATGAGCGACAGGAAGAGCGTGAAGCCGCAGAGGTACATGTTGCGCTGGCTGTAGAACTTGCGGGCCTGGACCTCGAGGCGCTCACGGCCCAGAATGGCAGCGCTATGGAAGAAAAAAGGACGGTGTCAGCAGGAGGGAGCGAGAGAACAGACAGGTAGAGGCCGACTTACCCGTTACCGGCATTCTCGGCAGTGGCGGCCAGCTCAACCTGGACGCGGTAGACACGGTTGGCGCTGTCGATGAAGAGGATCAGGATGAAGATAAAGGCAATCTTCATGCCATACTGTATTTTGGCTATGAATGGATTTTCAGAGAGGAATCTGAGGGGGGAGAGGGATTAGCTTGAGCCGTGCAGAGAGGCCCGGAGGTGGGCGGCGGGTGAAAAGGACACGCACGTGAACATCTTGCGCTTCACGGCGAATGGCAGCGGGATGATGAGCATCAAGAAGAGGCCCATCTCGGCCATCAGCAGGGCAAACACCAGGGTGAAGTACAGCGTCATGTTGGACGATGGTCGCTGTGCGAAGATGTGGGCTGTTTTTGGTCGGAGTGTCCACAGCTGGAGCGGACTGGAACGGAGGGGAAAAAATGGATTTTGGGTAGGAAGCAGAGTGGGAAGAGAGAAGAGAGAAGAGAAGAAGCAGAAAAGGCGTGAGGGAGCAGAAACGGCGCTTGACGTAGTGGGATGGAGCCGGCGACGACGGGCGACAAAGGTGGCCACTCTTCAGCTGTTCGGGTTGGTAGTGGCTTCCGACCAGCTTTGCCAGCTGTGCCAGCCGGCGGCAACGTCATTGTGGCTGAAGTGGCTTGTACGTTCAGATTAGTCAGCATGCGATTTGGTGCTTTCCGGGCACGTCGTTCTCAAAGCCAAACGGGATTGTCTGGCGAGGTACCGTATCTTGTTGTCTACACAAACACGGATTGCCTCGTGTTGGGGTTTCATATAGCCAATCATGAACAAAGGGCAACCGACCTCGGTGTGCAAACACGGCGTCCCGCGTCGGCGTCCGCATCTTCGGACCCAAGCTCGGAGACTCTTTTGCCATGTCTCTGCGACGATGATTTCTCGCAAGCCCGATTGGGTCAACATTGTGCACAGCGTAGGCCCGTGTTCCGAGGCAGGCGCAGGTCCCCTCGCTCTTGCCCTGTCTGTCCGGTGGGGCCCACTTGCTCACGGCTCTAGATCTGGGCTATCGTTTTAGGCTTCCTATTTTCGGGCTTCGTTTTTTTTCACTGGCAAGCCATTGGGTCTGGTCCAGACTCGCTAGACACACAATCCTCGGACGTTGCAATGCGTGGCATGCGGGCCGCCTCTGGGCGGTAAGTGCGAGCACAGAAACGACAAGGGGGTCCGTTCTTGATCTCTTGTGGACTTTGATATCGTTCTCTTTTTTTTTTTTTCATTCCTTTCCTCTCCACATCGACCACCAGCCACGACGCCATGCACGGCCTGACCCCCGAGCTGTTCCCGCCCATGCGGGAGCGCCCATGCTACGAGGCCGTCCGCGGCTGTCTCGACGGGCTGCAGGTGTCGGCCGACGGCCCCGTGTGGGACTGGACGACGCCGCCGGACGAGATCGAGGCGGCGTCGGCGGCGGCGGAGCTACGGGCCCAGCGCAGCGCCGGCGCCGTGGCGCGCTACCTGGGCAGCATCGTCATGAGCGACCTGGCCTGGCTGGCCGACGACGGCCAGCGCGAGGCCCTGTGGACGGCCGCGAGCCGGCGCATCGCGGAGCGGTGTGGCCGTGCCGCCATGGGCGAGATCACGCGGCGGTGGCCGCTGTCGGTGGAGGACGAGACGGCGACGGCGACGGCGACGGCGACGGCGACGACAAGTTCGGCTTCGTCTTCTGCCAGCGACAGCGGCTGCGACTGCGGCAGCTCCACCTTCTCGATCGACCTCGTCCTGCGCGAGCCGGCCATCGTCGGCGACGCCCTCGGCTTCAAGACCTGGGGCACCGCCTATGTCATGGCGCGCATGCTGCCGCTGCTGGCGGCCAGCAGCCAGCTCCGCCATCTGGGGCTGGGCGCCAAGGCAGGCCGGCCGGCCGCCGACCAGCGGCCCGTCGTTCTCGAGCTCGGCGCCGGCACCGGCCTGCTCGGCCTCGCGGCCGCCGTGCTGTGGCGCGCCGACGTCGTGCTCACCGACCTGGCCGCCATCGTGCCCAACCTGGCCGCCAACGTGGCGCGCAATGCGGCCGTCGTGGCGGCCCGCGGCGGCCGGGCACGCGCGGCTGTCCTGCAGTGGGGCGGCCGTCGTTCGCCCGACTGTCCCGACGAGGCCGACCCGCTGCTGTGTGGGCGCGGCCGCCGCCGGTTCCCGCTCGTCCTGGCCGCCGACGCGCTCTACGACGACGAGCACGCAGACCTGCTGGCCGGCGCCATTGACGAGCAGCTGGCCGGTGGTGGTGGTGATGGTGATGGTGGTGGTGGTGGTGGTGAAGGTGTTGGCGATGTTGATGGTGATGTTGATGGTGATGTTGACGGCAGCGACGAGGACAACAGTGGGAACGGCACTAGCAACGCCCTCAACGCCCACAACTCCCACAACGCCCACAACGCCCTCAACGCCCTCAACGCCCGCGCCGTCGTCATGGTGCCGCTGCGAGACCGCCACGCCGGCGAGGTCGCCCGGGCGTTTGTCGCGGCCATGGCGACACGGTCGCTCGTGGTGGCCGACGAGGGCCGCGCCGCCGGCCAGGACGCGGACTGGGGCGGCGCCTCCAAGTTTCCCTGCTGCTGGTGGGTGTTTCGGCGGACGACAGAAGACCAGACTAGACATCAGCAGATACATGCATGACATAGACACGATGACATAAGCACAACAGAATAGACGCGGCCTCCAGTTTTAGTCACACCTGCTTTTCTATATGCATCCGCCAACAGCACGCACGGGTAGATATACACGACAAGGACGAAGGAAAATTCAAGAAAAAAGAGAAGAAAAAAGAAGGGACGGATAGAGGCCGTGGACAAGGCCGGCCGGCTCAGCCGTCAACTCAGCCGTCAATGGGACAGGTGTAGTCTTGCTCGCCGTCCCGTCCAGAGAGCCGCGGCTTGCTGCGCACGAGGGCCCCGGCGCCCTGGGCCGAGGCCTGCAGCGCGTCCAGACAGGCCTGGTGGTAGATGTGGCGACAGGCGAAGAGCACGAGCGGGCCGAGAGCCGGGGGCGGCTGCAGCTGGCGGTGTTGTTGCTGTTGCTTCTGTTGCTTATCTCCGTCCACAGCATTCTGGCCTGTCTGACTCATCCGACTCGTCGCTGCTGTCGCCAAGCTGCCATCGTCTCCCGGATTCGAGCCTCGTCCGCCCGGCAGCGGCGACGTGTCGCGACGCATCTCCGCCCGCTGCTTGCCTTTGCCCTTGTCGTTGTCGTCGTCGTCGTCGTCGCCACCACCACCACCACCACCTCTTCCTCCTCCACCCTCTCTGCGCTCCGTCTTCGCCCAGCCGAGCGCTGCCAGCCGCGCCGCCTTGTGCTCGCTGCGCCGCTGCGTCTCGGCCGTCTGCCTCGCCTCCCAGGCCTCGTAGATGCTGCCGCCGCCCGGCTGTCCCTGGGCCTGGACGCCGGGCCCCCACACGCGCCGTCCGCAGGCCTCGCACGTCGACCCCTTGGCCCGCCAGCCGCGCTGGCGCAGCTCCACCGACCGGTGCACGCTGACAAAGAGGCTGCGCTCCAGCAGCCGGTTCGACAGCCGCAGGATCGCCTCCTCGTACGCGTACGCCGAGAAGATGGAGCCCAGCACCGCCCGCAGGTCCGCCAGGCTCGGCGACGACGCCGCCGCCCGCGCCAGGAACGCCTTGAGCACCCGCAGGAACGACACGCTGCTGTTGCGTCCTCCAGAGGCTCCAGAGGCTCCAGAGGCGTCTGTGCCCCCCGTCGTCGTCTTGAGCAGCGCCGTGAACGTGTGCTGCACCAGCGACCGCAGGAGGCCAACCAGCCGCTCGGCCTCGGCCGCGTCGGTCCCCTCGGCCCCGTCGGCCCCCTCGCGGCTTGGCCCCGCCTGCATGCGTCCCGACAGGTTGCGCGTGATCTGCACCGTCGTGTCGATCAGGTCCAGCCACAGCCTCTCGTCCGCCGACAGCTGTCGCTCCTCGTCGCTGCCATCCTCCCCCCCCGTCTTCCTGTCGTGCTGGGCCGCCGCCGCCCGCGAGCCGCGCTGCTTCCGCAGCGTCTTGGTGTGGCTCTGGCAGAGCCAGATGCCGACGTGAGTGTACCTCTGCAGCGCCAGCATCAGCTCTCCTGCCGCGTTCCGCTGGATCACCGTCGCGTTGGAGGCGCTCTCGCTCTGCGCATCGCCCTCCCCCTGCGCATCGCCCTCCCCCTCCCCCTCCCCCAGAACGCCCTGCACGGCCGCCTCCAGCGTGTGCAGGTGCCGCACCAGCCGCCGCATGGCCTCCTGCACCTGGCCTTCGCGTGCCATCAGCACCACCGCCGCGTCAATCACCCCCGTCTCCTCCATCGTCGGCAGCAGCTCGTCCAGCCGCAGATCCGTCCGCTGCACCGCGCCCACGTAGTCCGACACCCGCTCCGGCTCAAACTCGCACATCAGCCGCACGTAGCGCTCCACCAGGCTGCGCTTGTCGCCATCGCCATCGCCATCGCCATCGCCATCGACAGCGCCCGCCGTCCCCGGCTCCAGGATCGCCTTGAGATACGCGTACTGCAGATCGTGCCGGTCCTCGGCCGCCGCGAGCGCCTGGCCGTGCAGCTCGGCCGCGTGCTCGTTCAGCCTCCGTGCCGCCTCGGCCGCGTCCAGCTCCACCAGCTCGCGCAGGTGCCCTCTCAGCACGCTGCGCACCTCCTGGCCCTGCCGTCGCACCAGGCTGCTGCTGCTGCTGCCGCCGCCGCCGCCGCCGCCGCCGCCGCCGCCGCTGCCTTCCCCGTGGCCTGTCTGCGGCTGCAGACACTCGCTGATGCAGGCAAACACGCCCTCGCGATCGTCCGGGTCCTCGAAATACGTCTGCAGCAGCCGGCTGTACTGCCTGTCGGCGCGGTACGTCCGCTTCAGGATCCGGTAGAACCCGGCCGCCCTGAACAGCGGCAGCAGCTGCGCCATCTCCGGCGGGTGGTACACCGACAGCAGATACTCCGCGCTCAGCTGCGCGTCCTCCTCCAGGTCCGACCCCGGGTAGCCGCAGAGCCCCGTGAGCACCCTGGTCAGCGCCGACTCCGGCAGCAGCAGATACTGCGGGTACTTGGCCAGGTTGCGCGCGATGAACATGTCCAGGTAGATGGTGTCCGTGGCCGCAAAGTCGCCCGCGCCCATCACCTCCGTCAGGATCGTCACAATGTACTGCCGGTTCACCGTCCGCCCAAACGCCTGCTCCTCCGGCAGATCCCGCGCCGTGCTGCCGTTGACCAGCAGCTGCTTCTCCGGCGCGTCGTTGAGGAACGGGTCCTCAAACGCCTCGTTCAGCGCGCTCAGGAGGCTGGGCGCGTCGAACTTGAGGATCATCCGCAGGTACGCAAACGACGGCTCCTGCGCCTCGCCCGGCCGCGTCAAGAACACCGTGCCGGCCCGGCCGCCCCCCCGCGGCCACGGCACGCTCTTGCCCGAGAACAGGAACCACAGGATCTCCGACTTGGCCACCTGCTGCGTCTGCTCGTCCATGGCCGCGCCCGTCGGGTACACCCGCCCCGTCAGCACGTACGAGAGGTACGGGAACATCTTGACCGCGTTCGTGTCGTGCATGTCCTGCTCCAGCCCGCCCGCGTCCGGCGCCTCGTACTCGCCGTGCGGCATGTGCGGCACCAGCAGCGACAGCAGCTCCACCAGCGGCGTGATGAAGTCGCTCATCGCCTGGTTCCACACGTAGATGAGCGCGTCGTAGAGCCCGTGCTGCCTGCACAGCGTCGTCGTCTGGTCCAGGTCCAGCGTCGCCGTCTTCATGTTGCAGATCATCTCCTCCAGCCGGCCCTCCAGCCCCCTGCCCACGTAGTGTCGCACCATGGCCTTGACCACCGTCGGCGGCACCGCCGTCACCACCTGCTCCAGGATGTACGGCTCCAGCGTCTCCAGGAAGACGCCCTCCACGCCCGCGTCCTCGAACCACTCAAACATGTCGTCAAACACAAAGTCGCTGTCGCCCACGCTGTTGCACGCCGTGAAGCACGCCTCGGCCAGCTGCTGCAGCTGCTGTTGCTGTTGTTGTTGTTGTTGTTGTTGTTGTTGTTGTTGTTGTTGTTGTTGCTGCTGCTGCTGCTGTGCGTCGTCTGCTGCTACTGTCGCCTGCTTCTTCGGCCGCTGCCCAAACGCGTGCCGCAGCGACGCCGCCATGATCTCCATCAGCCGCTCCCGCACCATCGCGTGCCGCGTCGCCGTGTCCTCGGGCAGGCCGATCGTCAGCTTGTCCGCGTCGCCCGTGTAGAACACCGTCGCCAGCTGGATGGCGCCCACGTAGTCGCCGTGCTCCATCAGCGCGATGAGCCGGTCCGCCCAGTTGGACAGCGCGCCGAGCGCCATGTCGCTGAAGCCGAGCAGGAACAGCCTGCCCTTGTATGCCTTGAAGCTCATGTAGAACGCGTCCGCCACCACGCCGTGCATCGACGTGTCGTCCTCGTCCTCGTCCAGCGTCTCCACCACGCCCTGTATCTGCCGCGAGAACAGGTCCGCGTGGTAGATGAACCGGTTGATCAGGTCAAACGCCTCCGTCACCCGCATGCTGTGGTCCTCCAGCACCACCAGCCGCTGCGAGATGGTCAGCACCGCCAGCACCGACCGCGTGAGCCACTGCACCGCCACGATGGCCTCCTCGCACTTCCACCGGCTGCGTGCCCGGCAGTGCAGGTTCGGCGGCTTGGACCGGTCCTCGGCCGGCTCCTCCTCCACGTCCAGCACCGTGAGCACGTTGGACCAGCAGTAGGCCAGCTTCGCCTTGGAGACGGAGTCGCCCGTCCGCGGGTCCGGCATCTTGAGCTTGACCGCCGGGAACCACGCGAGGCAGCCGCTCATGGCGCTGTGCGGCGCGATCTCCTTTGGCCGCGGCGACTTGTGCTGCGTGTTCGCCACCGGCGTGGTCGACACGATGACGAGCAGGTACGGCGTCAGCATCGCCGTGAGGCCCATCACGTCCGTTGCCCGGTCGACGTTGCCCAGGGGCAGCGGCGCAAACGCCAGGACCGTGCTGGGCTTGATAGGTTTCGTTGACGTCGGCGGCTGGGTGCCGGGATATCTGCCGAGGATGCGGCTCGTCTTGACCGTGCGGCCGAGCGAGCCCGTTCCGCGCGTCGCGAGGTGGGCAAAGGCCATGCCCCGGTCGTCGGCAGAGACGAGGGCCGTGCGCCGCGTTCCGAGAAAGCCCACGTGGGTGACGGCAAAGCCGTGTATGTGGCCGTCCGTGGTCCGGTGCTGGGGCTCCGCCTGCTTGCCCTCGAGGGCGGGGATGTGCAGAAACGGTCGTGCCGCTCTGGTTGTCTCCCACGTGAAGATGGACCCGTCCGCATGGCCGCCGGCGACGGTGGTGTGGTCGGCCGATACGGCCAGCGAGGTGATGGGTCCTGCCTCGACGGCTGCCAGAGTTTGGAGGGCACGTTAGCATGGGGGTTGACGGGAGACGTCGTCGTATACGCGCTGGGAGTCTATCCTTCCGCCTCTTACCTCGGGTTCCGGGCCCAATGATCATCTTGAGATTCTGGTTGTAGTCGAACAGGAGGAGGATGCCCTTTGTCGTTCCCAGCACGATGGACGTCGAGATGGCCATGCACGTGGGCGAGCCAAAGTTGCGCCTTGCCGACTCGGAAAAGGCCTGGCCCGACAGCTTCACCAGCTTGGTCCAGCGCACCACCTCCCACGGGGGGGACGACTGTGCGTCGGTGCCGCTCCCGGACGACTCGAGCAGGTGGAACTGGCTGCCGGCAGAGGCATTGCGGCTGTGTGGCGAGTGGCTCAGGGCCAGGAGTGCGGGCGAGGACGGCCGGGGCGAGAGCAGGCTGCTGCTGCTGCTGGGAGACGCGATGCGCGACTGGAACCGCCGGTCAAAAGGGCGGAAGGACGGGCTCAGGGCCCGGAGGCCGGACCGGGTGGAGCTGCCCGAGGGGAAGACGCTGCTGCCGCCGAGCGAGGAGATGCCCGAGCGCTGGGCCGTGGACACCGTCGACTCCGGCACGGACACGACCGACCCAGACGGGCTTCCCGGCCGCCGGGGCAAGCCCAGAGCAGAGCCGTCGTCGGATGCGGTGTCCTGTTGCAGCTGGTCCTGGACAAGGCCGTGGTATCGGCTGCCCAGCGTCGTTCCGTTGGAGGCCGGCAGCCCGGGCGACTGCAGCAGGTCCTCGTCCAGGCGGACAGCAGCTGGGCTGCCGAGGTCCGCGTCGTCGCCTCGTATGGTCTTGTTATCGTCGTCGTCATCGTCGGCATTGTCAGCCCTGTCGACCCTGTCGACCCTGCTATTAGGGGTGGTGGCGCCGTCCACAGCGCCGTCACCATCCGCGCCCGGCGGCATCGGCGCCATGGCGAGGTCGGTCACGTCTTCGTCGGCAGTCCCCATGGCGGCTCCTCCACGCCCATCGTCGTCCCTCTCCGTCAGGCTAGAGCTCATCGGGACGCGGTCACCCAACGCATAGCTTCGGCGGGGCCCACGGGAAAGACAAGACCGCGCCGGCGGGGGGACGAGCGCTGCTCTGGGACAGGAGCCCCTCGACCCGAGCAGGAGAGCGTGTCGACGCCGAAGGCGACGGGCGACAGCGGCGGACCGGAGTGCGGCAGTCGAAGCCGGCAGCGATCGCGGACGGGGAGGCGCGGATTATCGCACAATGGCCAGCAGACGCTCCGGCCGACAAGCGAGGGAAACCAGGCAGCAGGATTGAGACCGGCTGTTGCGTCGCGTCGCGTCAAATGGCTCTCGCTGACGGGGCCGCTCAAACCAGGCAATGCGGTGTTGGATGCCTGATGGATTGCTGTCCGGCTGATTGTGTAGCAGTAGTCGTTTTTCTCTGCCGCATGGCCTCGTCTGATTTCTGGTGCACTTGCTGTTTCTGTTTCTGTCCAGCAGCCTTTCCGAAGCTGTCGTAGCTTCCTACTCTGGGACAGCCCGTTATCCAGAGTGGACCGCTTGCGTATCTTACTTACATATGCCGCAGTCGCATTGGCACATTATGGCGGGCAGAGCGGGCCGTCATTGATCCGCGCCAGCTGGGCGCATCTGCAGCCATTATGGCTAACTACTATGTACTACCAAAAGCCGCCCATTTCTTGCTGCATCCAACAACAACAATGTCCCACATCGGCCCCCAGCTGCCGCCGCACCTCGCCAAGAGGAAGCGCTCGCCCGAAGACGATGGCGATGAGAACGCAGACGGCCGTCGCGTGCGGACAGCATCACCACAGGCCTGCGAGCCGGCGAGGTCTGTCGTCGGCCCTACTATACCATCCAGCCTGAAGCAGAAAAACGAGGAGGAGATTGTTCTGGACGACGACAGCGACGGGGACGGCGACGCCCATGTCGGCCCAGGCCTGCCAGCGACAACCTCCCCCTCTCTACCCGCGACGGCTCGTCCACGCATCGGCCCAGCCATGGGCCCAACCATGCCGCCTCCCCAGGACGGCGACGGCCATAGACCGTCCGACAGCCCACGACGGCCAGCACCAGCACCCAACGCTGGCTCCGACTCGGACTCCGACTCGGATTCCGACTCGGACTACGGCCCAGCCCTTCCCGGGACGGACAGTGGCCGCCCCGAGAGTGCTGCCCCAGACAGGGACGAGGACGACGAGGAAGACGACGCCCGGCTGTACGGGGTCTCCCGTCCGCCGGCTGGCCCGGCCGTCCCCGATGCACCGGCCCAGCGCGATGACTGGATGCTCGCGCCGCCCACCGACGACGTCGGCGCCCGGGCTACCGACCCGACCAAGATCCGGGCGCGCAAGTTTGCCACCGGACGCGCGGCCAACGCCGTGGAGGCGCGTGCTGCTGGCGGCGGCGGCGGCGGCGGCGGGGCTGCGGCGTCGGCGATCGGCAGCCTGTGGACGGAGACGATCGAGCAGAAGTCGCGGCGGCTGGCAGACACGGTGCTGGGCCGGGCGCCAGACCCAACGCGCGCGGGACCGCGGCCTACGGAGCAGACCACACGCAGCGGCGGACCTGCATCGTCGTCCTCGAGAAGGGCGGACACTCGGGAGGCACAGATCATGGCATACACAGAGGCGACGCGCGGCCGCAGTCTCTACGAGACGCACCAGGAGTCCATCAAGGACGGAAAGCGGCGAGGAGACAAGGAGCCGCACGGAGAGAAGCGGGATAGGGAGCATGAGAGGGGGGGGGACAGGCGCCGCGAAAGAGAGAGCGACAAGGAGAGGGACAGTCGCCGAGACAGGGAGGGTGACAGACATCGTGACAGGGAGAGCGACAGAAACCGTGACAAACACCGCGACAGGCATGGCGACAGGCATGACGACAGACACAGCGACAGACATCGGGATAGACACCGAGATGAGCATCGTGAACACCGCGATGGACACCGCGAACACCGCGAACACCGTGACCACCGTGAACATCGTGAACACCGTGAACACCGTGAACGCCGTGGCGGCTCGTCCAAACGCAAACAAGAGGAGCTGGACGACCCAAGCGCTCGGGCTTTCGACCGCGAAAAGGACATGAGTCTGGGCGTGCAAATCAACCACAAGCAGCGGCGCGAGCTTCTCAACCGCGCCAGCGACTTTGGCGGACGCTTCCAGAAGGGCAGTTATCTGTAGTAGATGTACACCAATAATGCATGCTTATGACTTTCAATTCTCGGCTGAAAGTATCAAGGACAAAAAGAAAGAAACCCATCAACTCCCCCGTGCCAGCTATCCTCTCAAGCAGAAAGCACCCGTTCCTCCATGCTACGCAACTCTACCACCGGAAAGCAGACAGCAAATACCAATTGCAAAATAACCGTGCTTCAATAACAATAAAGAAAAATGACATTATGTATGTTGACAAAGAGTACAGATGCCAAATGCACCAACCGTATTCGACTCAAAACCCGGGGTGCCGCGTTAATGGCATTCCGTCGTGTGCAATGGGTGAGCGGAAGAGAGCGTCGAATCATTGAGGCCCAACTCCTCGCAGGTTCAGGAGGGACACAAGGAAGACTGTATCACAAATAGACTCATGTTGGTGGTTATGCAACTTTATTCTTGTATGTCCGCGTTTATTCATCTCGCGTCAAATGTCCGCTCCGCTCGGCTGCAGGGAAGTCATCTGGACTCGCTCTGAATGCCGGCTTCAAGCTGAGACGGTGTCACTTCGGTGGCGGCAGCAGCAGCAGCGTTTCCAGACGCTTGGCCCTGCAATCGGCTGTTGTCGCCCCGACGCCGCGTAGGATCCCGGATCGTCGTCATAGAAGGTCGAATACTGCCGAACCACCTTCTACGAGAGTTCGCCGGCTGCTCACTCATCCCCGGCTGTGTCGCCGCCCTTCTCCTGCCGAAAATGCCGCGTCTGGTCGAGAGAGCATCGTCCTGTCCAGGCGCAGATGCCCGCGAGGGAGCCACCTCTTGCCCCTGGGGACCCAGAGAGTTTGCGTCAGCCCCGGGCTGACGCACGCGACCCGACGACCAGAAACCCGTCCAGGACGTGCCAGGTCTAGAAGACAGGTTGATCCGGTGACGGCGGACCTCGCCGGAAGGGAGGGAGACCGTAACCATGCCAGCCAACTGGGCGTCTGCGATCTCCTGGGGCGACGGACGGGGCTTCGGCGTGTAGTAGTCGGCTTTGCAGAGCGGACAGCACGCGCGGCGGCTTGTCAGCCAGGGGTCAAGGCAGACGGCATGGAAGGCGTGGCCACAGGTCAGCCCGCGAACATCGTCGTCGTTCTCCAGGGTATCGATGCAGATGGCGCAGGTATCGCCAGAGGTACCGATACACTCGGGCGGCAGGGCTGCATCGATAATGTGCTCGTCATCCTCCTCATCATCGCTGTGGTGGTAGTGATCGTTGGCGGCGTCGACGTCGGCGTCGGCGTCGGCAGTCTCGCCGTCGGCAGTGTCGGTGGCGGCCCGCGTCGGCGAAACTGGTGTGGCATCGGGTGCTGCCGATGACGCCGCCTCCAGAGCCGGCGAGTCGAGCGCCGAGGGGGTAGCGGTGGCAGTCTTTTGCAGCACGTCATCGACATCGCGCGCGGAGGTTGTGGCCACAATGGCAGTTTCCTTGTCCTGCTTTCTCCGCTCTTCAGGCTCGTCGGTGGACTCGCGTTCTTTGTGCTGGATGATGACACCTTCCACGGAGCGAACGCTGTTGGCACGGGACGGGGCATCGATGCCGCCTTGTGTCGACAGGCCGTCTTTCGCCCGGGTGGCTACCCAGCTCTTGTACTTCATCATTGGAAACTTCTCATTGACCTCGTCGATGGTCATCAACTTCTTTTCCCTGCGGCGACGGTGGGGACGCGGCATGGCTTCGAGACCTATCGGCTCGCCGTCCTCGGCAGCCTGTCGTAGCTGGCGGGCTCTGGCGTTGTGGCGGAAACAATATTTTACACCAACAATGATCCTGAGTGAAGACAAAGACGCACCGCGGTCAGCATGCTCCGCCAGAGGGCCAGCAGGACGCGAAACTCACCAGAGGTTTGTGAACACGACACCGAAGCCGAGGGCTACGAAGAATAGCAGCGGCGAATTCCCTCCAGCGCCCGTTTTGCCACTGTCGCTCGAGCCAGTACTGGAAGCACTTGGCGCTGCGGCAGAATCGCTGGATGCTGCAACGCCGCTTGCGCCCGCAAAGCTGACGCCTGGAACTGCCGTCGGCAGGGCCGGCGAAATCGCTGCCGATGCTGCGGTGGTGGCGGCTGCTGTGGCCGCGGTAGCCGCTGCGCTTGCTACGGAGTTGGCGGCGGATGTTACCTGGCGAGCGAGGAGGGCGGCACTATCCGTTATCTGGCCGAGAATATGCATCGCGTCGATTGCTCGATGCCTTTCGTCGACAAAGATAGGGTGTTGCTCGGAAGCGAGGAGACCGGGGGGACGGGATACAAAATCAGTTCACCGGGAGTTGAAATAACCCCAGATCACCAATTGGCAGCTCGAGGTCGGACGGTGCCGTGTCGAGTAGCCTTGTAGGAGGATGGCCGGCAAGTGGGAACACACGAGGCTTGAGGGTCGAGGAGACCACTCCGACGGGCAACGGGAGGCGTTACAGGAGCATGGGGAGATTGCCGTGCCGATGCCCACTTTCCGTCAGGAGATGCAGCCCCGAGGTGTGAAAACAGGGCGAGGGATGGCGGTACATGAAAGTGCAGAGGGCCGGCAACGAGAGAGGTAGAAAAAAAAAAGCCGACTAAGAAAGGGCCAGAGGACGGAAATGAGAGAGAAATCAGGGCGGCCGCATCCCGTATCTGCGACAAGGAGCTGGAGAGTGAGTGGAATGCGGTTGCCGTAGGGGGTTGTCTTGGCAAAAGAAGACGATGGCGTGGAAAGTAGATGTTTAGAAAATGGGAATCTTTTGTTCTGGAAATGCGGGATAAATGAGTTACATAGTAGAGAGGATGCGAGACAGGAAAGCAAGCGGCGCAGCCCTCAAATGAAGAGGGGAGAAACGGAGCCAGGAAGAACGGAGGGGCCCTTGGGTTAGACAGAGCACGGACGGTTGGTTGCGCAGTGCTCAAAGAGGCAAGAGCACGGGAAAGAGGAGGCAAGAGAGGCTGGACAATGTGGCGTTATTGCCGAGTGAGCGACACGGCCTGCAGGACTTGGGGAGCACGGCGTCAGAGGATACAGGGGGCATGTGCTAAGGGCCAGACTAAGATAGCCAGAGGTGTGAGTGGGCTGGAACGGCCTGTCTGATTGGCGGGGCCCAGGCCTGGGCCGGGAGAACTGGCATCACTGCTGCGTAGGGGGGGGTTGGCTGATGACGGCTGGAACGCGGCTTCTTGTGACGATGGAGTGACTGGTAGTGTGCCGTTTCTCATTTGCGCTGCCAAAAATACGAATGCAAGAATGCGTCGGCTCTTGCATATCGGCCGGAAACGGCCAGCACTCTTACGCGTACACAGAGGGGCCCTTTGCATTCAGCTCACCTCCTGGCCCTGCATGTGGAATCAAGCGATAAGCACTACGAGTACTCGTACTTGCGTGTACGGAGTATGCGCCCGCGATGCCACTCTGACAATGGATTTCCGTCGAGACGCGATAGTGTTTTTTGGGGGGGGGGCGCCCGTTTGGGGCAATGGCGCTGAGGGCGAAAAACGAGATGCGGATACCTATAGTGGTTAGCCAGCCTGCGATAGCGCCCGCAGGAGAAAGGCTCTGGGCGCAAGAGCCACAGATATCTGGCTGGCTGCGACGTCCATTGGCCCAGGCCCTGATCCTGTTGGGATACAGATTGGTAGGCTAACGTATAGTGTGCTCCGCCCCTTTTGGCTCCGTTTTGGATATTCGTAAGATACTGCGCCAATATCGAGGCTCACAGCATGAAAGAAGCCAACAGAGGGACATGTCGTCAGCAACTGACTGGTACGAGAAGGAGGGCGGCACACCCAACGACCAAAGGGAAAAACAACAAAAGGACACCCTCGTTGCAACTGGAGCAAATAGGGCATCGCTTTGTACTCGTGTGGACGAGCTCGCCTCGGGGCGGCTACTACGGGATGTGATGAAAATGGGGGCGCCAAAGCCCACGGGATTCGCGGCGATCCCCAGCAAAGATACTACGATACTCACGGTCTAAGGGGTCACACGCGACACCAAGAAGGCGCCATCCCGCATCAGCCACGTCGAGGATTCATGCTGACGTCTGCGCCATTTCGCGGATGTGTCTGGCAACAGAATAACAAGGAAGGAAAAATGGGGAAAAGGAAAAACAGGAGAAAAGAAAATAGACCCTCTTCTAGACGCTTTGTCTCACGACAGCCCGCCCTGGAGGTCCTTTTATATTGCCATGTATCTTACTCGTACATGCCGGCCGGCATGCCCTCTCATCCGTCTGCGCTTCTGCGTGTCTCGATGCTCCACCGCGAGTGGCCTAGCTCGTCCTTTATCCATGTGTCTCGCATATAAACTCTTGTGTGACGTCCGAGAAAATGGGCCAGATGATGCAGCCAGGAAGACAGCCTTGTCTTCGATTGGCGGTGACTACATTGTATATCTTGCTGTTCCCTGGATGGCCTGATGAGTGATACTGCTGCCGTTTCCGGGGTTCTGTTGCTCGTCGACGTAACAACTCTGTCGCGAACTGGCCGCATCTGCCATCCCAGCCCCTCTTTCAGCTATTTTGGCCGGGCCGGCCGTTTCGAGGACCAGCAAGTGTACGAACTCGGACATGCTATCAAGAAACGCGACGCTCATATGGCGTAGAGACCCGCTGAAGTGGTTAAAGGCTTTCGTGCCCAGGCGATCGTCTCCCTGCTAAGCCTGGTTTTTCCTCGTGTCAAAAAGGGTCCCCCAGCAGCCTCAGCTGCAATGCAGCGTTCTGCTGTCCTGACGGATGCGTCGCCACCATTCCCAGCACAGTTAGCCGCCCGCCCCCATTCGACCCGCTGTTTTGCTCGTACTCCGGCAGCCTAGAAAAACATGATCCCTCCGCACTCCGTTTTTTCACCACTACCACCGTCCACAATCGGCCATTTCAGATCAGCCGAGAGAGCAGCACCTTGCCGTCACGATTGCCCATGCCAAGTACCACCCATGATACGCTGCAGTATCCCGCGTAGAGGCTCAAATCTCTCGACATTGCCACATGCACCAGAGCGTCGTATGACGCCTCTTTTCCCTCTCTCGAGATGCGGATCCGTCCGGAATACCCCCTCCAGTCCGTGTCTGTCCCCCATACGTTCGAGATCCACCGGGCCTCAATCTCTCACGCCCATGATGTTTTCCTTCGGCGTCTCCTGCCGGTCGCAGCCGACACGCAACGTTCACTCGCAGTCAGCGGAATCTATCGCGTACAACGGAAAGCTGGTGATTGTGCTTCTTGCCAAAACCTTGGGAGGGATTCCCCTCTACTCCGGGCTTGCCGTACTATACAGCATGGTAGGTACGAGTATTATACGGCATACGAGTCCTCGTCCTCTCCGTAGGAAAAAGCTGTGGCAGGGTTGCCGGATGCCTCTTAAACATGCCCATTCCAGCTAGCGCTAACATTCCCCGCCTCCAGCCTACTCCGTACTCCGTCAAGCCTGTAAAGGGTGGGGCCATCACCGACATCCTAGCGAAACAGGCGGCTTGCGACTGCAAATCGAATCCTCGCCTTCTCATCACACAATGCTCCTCAGGCGCTCTCCACAATAAAACTGTGCTAGTCTGAATGCAGGGTCCCCACCACAGGTGTGGATAGTAGAGAATCAAGCTTTGTTGCATCTGTTCTTGCTGCCGATATCGTTTGGCTCTTGCTCGCATTCGATCGGGCACCAACCGACACGGTTCCTCGCTGTTCCCCTGTGTCATTCGGGCATCAAACATACGAGCATGTCCATTCTAGGCTAGAGCTTGGGAAGGCTGCAAGCCGCGTGTCGCTCGATTGGTCCGGTTTCGGGAGATTCTACCAAGAAACCTCAACAGGCGCCCGTCGGTGTGTCTCTCCCAATCCTTGCTCCGGATCCAGAATCGAGACCGACACAAGTATGCATACGAAAACTAATGTTACCATCCAGCACTCAGATCTCCAAGATGTAGCAGTGTGCAACGTAAGTATGTAATTGGTAGCAAATGCGGTGTGCATGTCACGTGATGTGGTAAGTAAGCAGGCGCGAGCCCCGCCATGCAGGATACTGGAGGTAACTTGTAACGAACAAATTAAGTCGCGTTGTGAGATAAATCCAGAAAAGGGTCAGTCCTTTCGACAGTCACAAAAGGATGCCGCCAACACAACTTCCCGAATCGGGGAATCCCCTGTGAGTTTCTTCCAAGCTGCAGTTCCCATATTTCGGCCTCCTGTGTAAAATATAGCAGTCGCAGTTCCGCCATGAGAAGACGTCTGAAAATTCAACCATGCATAAGGACTATCCGTCTCTGTCTAGCTTGCTGACCGTGGGTTTATGAGGTATCAACAGTGTCTTCTTTGACATAACTATTGGCGGTGAGTTCCCCGAGACTTACCTCACGTGGCCTTATCCGACTAACCTATCCAGGCGAACCCCTTGGCCGTATCACTTTTGAGCTTTTCCAGACTGTCGTCCCCAAGACGGCCGAGAACTTCCGTCGGTTCTGCACAGGCGAGGACACCGACTCTCAGGGCCGCCCGCGGGGGTACAAGGGCAGCAAGTTCCACCGCATCGTAAGCATCCATTATCCTTTCTTCGAGGGGCGGCAGGGTCCCGCTTCCGTTCGCCTCCTTCGCCCTGCTCGTCCCATTGCTCACTTTCCAGATTCCAAATTTCATGTGCCAAGGCGGTGATTTCCTCAACGGCAATGGCACCGGTTCCACCTGTATATATGGCGGAAAGTCGTTCCCCGACGAGAACTTTGACTTGAAGCACGAACAGCCGGGGCTGCTGTCCATGGCGGTAGGTTCCCCAACTCCCGTCTTCGCTACAAGACTGCACATTATTCTCATGTGGCTAATCCCACCGTCCAGAACGCTGGGCCCAACACCAACGGCTCACAATTCTTCATCACCACGGTACCTACACCCTTCCTTGACAACAAGCACACCGTCTTTGGCAAGGTGGTCAGCGGCATGGACGTGGTTCACAAGATGGAGCACGTGCGAACTGGAGCACGTGGACGGGATATGCCGGACCTGGATGTCGTCGTGGCAGAGTGTGGCGAAATGTAGAATGACGGCGCAGTATATGAGGTCGGTATCTTAGTTGGTTTCACTGCACGGTATAAAATGGAGCAATATTTGAGAAAAGTATTCTTGTCACGCAAAGACTTTTATGTTTCAAACTCTGCTGGTATATCCCACGCGAGGACCATGTTCGGCCCCAGTTTCCCGCACCTCGGTGCTTTATGTCTGTACCTACCTAAAAACGCCAGAACCTTGCCACGTTTCCTTACAGGCCCCTTCCCTGATATTTCCTCATTGCCATCGGCGAGTGCGATGCTGTTCGTTGCCACATGAAAGCACATTTCCATTCCGTTGCCCTGTCCGTGCCCCCGTGTCTATCCCTGCCCGGGCTTGATGATGCAGATAGAAAATGACGCGCCAGTAAGACCCCTGTGAAAAGAATTTATGAAAGAGAAAACAAAAGAGAAAAAGGCACAGCACGAAAGGAGATTTACAGTCGCCGCCGCACCCTCTGAATCCGGCGCGAGAGGAACGGTTGCACTGATGGTGTCTGGCCAGGTGTGACGACAGCAGTGGCAAAGGAAGTCAACGGGGCAGTTGTGGCGCCTGCACTGGATGTGCTGGAGCTGGTATGCCGATGGCCTGGCGTGACAGTAGAGGTGACGGTACGGGTCGACAACGGGAGATCGGAGGATGAGGAGCTACCAGCGGATTCGGTCACCGTGACGTAGACAGGAGCCTGGGTGTGCGTGACGGTGACGACAATGGTTTCAACGCCGTTGCCGGTACCGCCGGCAGCCGCCGTAGCCGTAGCGGCTGTGCTTGGCGCGGTAGCAGCGGTTGTGCTGTCACTCGCCCCCGTGGCAGTTCCACTGTTTTCGGTCGCTGTTCCGTTGACTTGGAAGGGGCCGACAGTAAGCTGGGCGAGCACGGCTGCATTGTTCAGGTCCTGGCCCTCGACGAACGAAGCGGAAAAGCCGGATACCTTTTCGTTGGCACTGGAAGCGGCAGAGGAGTTGCCACTCGCGACGGCAATGTCCATGCAGCTCGTGTAGTACTGCAGCGTGGTGATGTTGAAGCCGTCTTCGGGGATGTCGGTGAGCGAGCCGGCCTTGTTCATGGTAGGCCAGCTCCATACCCAATACAGGGTGTACTGGGTGCCGGTCGTCAGGTCAGAGGGCAGCTGAATGTCGTTCTGGCACCAGAGGTCGGAGCCCTGGGGGTTCTCTGCCGTCTTCTTGAACTCGGCCTGCCGCGCCACGGAGATGGTCTGGCCGTTGACCTGGTAGCATTGGCCGTCGTCGAAATTGCGGGTAGCCAGCAGACGGCCGCGGCCGTTGCCTCCAGTGCCGTCAGCAGTCCACTTGTCAAAGACATCGGCAAACAGCTCGTCACTGGCCGGCTCCGTTGTGCCATAGATGTACACGGTGCCCCTGTTTAGCGGCTTGGTTGGGTTGATGTCCGGGATGGTGACGTGACCGTTTTCCTGGTAGCGGAGGGCGATGAAACCGCCAGCGGTAACATTGAGCATGGGGAAGCCACTGGTATAGTTGCCGACGGTCTGGCTCGGGTGACAAAGAGAGTCGTTTGCATAGATGGCATTCCCGCCCGAGCGGCCATTTGGCGGCAGCAGGTAGTTATCCATGTCGTCGCTGAAGCCGGCCACGGCGCGAGAGACATAGCCACGGATGTAGCCCGGGCTGCCGACCATTGTGCCGTTGGAGTCGATGTTCATGAGCTGCTCGACCCAGGAATGGGCCGAGACGGGCTGAACGGCGAGTGAGCCGAGCGTGACGGCAAGGCCGAGACGAGTGAAGAGAGGTATCATGATGAATGCGAACTAGAAGACCGGAAACGGTGTTCTTGTTGTGTTTGTTTTCTTGGTGAAGTGTTGGAGTGTTGTGAAGAGGGTGGCAGTTGACCGGTTTGGTCTCTGAAAAGAAAAGGAAAAAAGCTTGTTGAAATGAGGGAACAAGAGTCGGAAATCGAAGTCTGGAAGGGTGAAGGGAGGGAAGGGAACCGGCAAGGGTTTTTATAAAGAAGGGAGCATAAAGGAGAGGACGGTGAACAAGACAGACGACCGGCGCTGTGACAGGCAGACCTGCTGTGGTGAGAAAGAAAAGAGGTGAAAAGGGGGGTGAGGAGCGAGTTATCTGGCCATGTGGGATTGCGTCTTTCGTTGCTCTTTGAAATAAAATCCCCTTTTTGTGCGTCGTTTGTTTATATTTTATTGTCCGACGGGCAAAGGTATTGTCCGTGAACAAGTCGCACACAGCGAACAAACGGACCGAAAGACAAAGAGAGGCGGGTTTGTAGAATCGGCAAAAGAGCCGAAAGGGAAGGAGCGAACAAGGATGAAAGGGGGAAAGCGGCCACAGACGGCAAGATAGCGAACAAGGAAGGCAGCAGCGGTGCTGCAATGTGGGAGATGTGGTGACGCCAAAGTGACGAGGAGAAGGAGCCAGAGCGGCCGACAATACCCAAAGAGTCCAGATCGGCATACAATCTACGATTGCCGGCTCCAGCACAGAGAAGCGGCGGGCCGCTTCTTTTATGTCCTCTATCTGCTCGCGCGGTTTCAAACGAGGATGAGGAGATGCAGAGACGGTGGTCCGCCCAGCGGCCTGGCCGAGCCAGCCAATGGTCTCGGCCGTCTGCAGACGGGTGTCGGCAGAACGAGCGCATGTGCCTTGCATCCGCGCATCTCCCAGACACCCGGCCCATACATCTCCAGACAGGCAGGGCTGCTACAGCGTCGGGAGACCAAGGGGAAGGGGAAGGGGAGGGACAGAGCCTTGGTGTCTCGTGCCGGTGGCGTGCAGTTCCAGCAGCCATAGCTGGTCACCAGCCAGTTGAGGCTCGTGTCCGTCCGCGCGGGAAATGGCTGCCTGGCGGCCAAGCGACGGTCTGGTCTTTTTTGCACGAGGTACAAGTCGCAGCACGGGCGGCTCTCAGCCAGTGAATGACAAGCAGACCGGGGAGCGCCACCCCCCCCCCCCCCCCAGCCTGGCAGGCTTTTGGCGCGGGAGGACGAGCGACATGACGGGGAGGATGGTGCTGGCGATCGTTTCAGATCCGTGGCAGAAACCAAGATGTCCTCTTGGGCAGAGGGCGAATGGGGACGCGGGCAGACGACGCTGTGCTGGCCCGGAAGGCGACGTCTTGCGCATGGCCGTATGTACGAAAGAGTATGGACAGGCGGCTATCTGGTGTAATTGCGGAGGCCGACAGGGCTCGGCCCCACTGTTTTGTGTGTCGTAGTGGACGGCCCCACTGCGAATCATTGGATGAAAAGACGCCTGGCATTGGCCGCTTGGCCGTCGCTTGGGCTATGGGGGAGGATGAGGGCGAGATAGAGGGCGCCCGCTGGCGACGGGGGCGACGGCGACGAAAATGCCGAAACCATGCGACGAGAAGGATATCCAAGGCAGAGGGAGAATAGGAAGGAGATACAGAGGGTGGAGCGAACAGCGGGTGGAAATATATCCCCAAAGCGTGGATGGACCCCAAAGTCTACAATGTTTCACCACTGCTTTTGTAAGGTGCACGGCTTTCATCTTGTCGTTTGTGTGCATGCTCGCCATGCGCTGGTTGACGTCAGCCAGCGTGTATCAGGCTAGCAAGGGGACGATATGCCAATGTTAAGACCGGCGACAGGTCGTCTCTGGACGGGGCGACAGAATTAAGTATACGTAGTGCAAGCAACTACAAGGATACCATCTTGCTGGTTCGTAGGTCATCAGAACACGGAGGCTTTTCAGAGATGCGCAAGACTTTCACGCTGACGTGGCAACAATTAACCGTCGTTTCAAATTATACAATAGAGCAATACCGTCCCATAGCTTAAAAGAGGAAACCAAACAGAATACCGGCTCCAGTCCTCGAAACAAAAGACTCCTGAAAGAAGCATGAAAAGTAAACTAGCTCGCTGGCCCGGTGTATCACGTTAAGGGGAGTAGAACAGGTAAAACAGATAACAGAAAACAGGTAACAGAAAACAGGTAACAGAAAACAGGTAAAACAGAAAATAGGTAAACCAGAAAAAACAGATTCCCGCAAGCGTTCGTAATGGCATTCAATCCCTGCATCCCGCATCCTCACCGCCAGCTGCTGAAGCCGTTGTGGCTGAGCTTGGGCATCGTCGCCACCGGATAGCCCGTGCCGCTCGACGCATCCAGGCTGTCTGAGCGGCCACGCTTCAGGCCACGGCTCTGCTGTTGTTGTTGTGGCTGCTGCTGCTGCTGCTGCTGCTGCGAAGCCACCGATGTCTGCGGCTGCCAGCTGCCGGCTCCTCCTCCTCCCGTGGACCCCGCTGCCGCGCTGCCGCCCGTCGTGGCCGACCAGTCGCCCAGGGCCGACGTCATGTCCTGGGCGTTCCAGTCGAGCAGGTCGTTGCCGCCGTGGCTGCCGCTGCCCGCATCCGCCGCCGCGGCCACGGCCAAGAAGGGGTCGATGACGGGCTGTGCATGTGCTCCCGTGGCCGCGCCGAGCTGGCCGGCAAAGCTCTGCTGGTGTTGGCCGTACGGGTGCACGGCCGTCTGCTGGTGGTGGTGCTGCTGGCGGTGCTGGCTGTGGTGATGCTGGTGGTGCTGGTGGTGCTGGTGGTGCTGGTGCTGGTCAAAGGCCGTCGTCCCGTACGGCAACGGCGACGGCAGGTTGGCGGTCGGCGGCGGCGTGGCCAGGCCGGCACCAAAGGCCGTGTCGAGAAGGCCGATGGGAGGCGGCACCTGGTACGACTCGGGCGACGACAGCTGGCGGTAGCCGCCGGCGCTTCCGCTCGCGTCCCAGGCACTGCTCAGATGCTCGCTCATGGCCGCAGTCAGGTGCTGATGGTAGCCGGGATGGGGCGACATGACGCCGTCGCGACGCGTCGGATAGGCCATCTGGTACGGCTGTGGCGTGTTCGAGTGCGGCGGCGATGGCACCTGCTGGAGGTGGTGCTGTGGCTGTTGATGCTGTTGATGCTGCTGTTGCTGCTGTTGCTGTTGCTGTTGCTGCTGCTGCTGGTGGTGCATGTTCTTGCCGCCCGGCATCACGAGAGCCTGCTGCTGGTGGTACTCGGAAGCCGGGTCGATGGTCGTCAGGAACCGCCAGCCCGTGCCGGCCGGCGTCTTGACCACCTCCATCTTGCGCTCGTTGACGCTGTAGACCGTCTCAAACGTCCAGAGAATCACAGCCCGGCGCACCCAGACGGGCGAACCGCCCACGGTCGACGAGCCGTCCTCGTTGGGCGTCGTCGAGGTCGACGGCGACGACGGGTCGCAGGACCACAGCTCCTGCAGCATGGCAATGTTGCGGACGAGGTCCATCTGGGTCGGGTTGCCAGTGCCACCGGCGCTGTTGGCAGACGAGGCCGACGTGAAGCTGTCGTCGCCCACCTCGTCGCCAGCCTCGCTGTGCCTGTCCGAGCCTCGGCGACGGCTCGACGTCGATGCCGCCGTCGCCGTCGACCCGTACGACGACCGCTTGCCGCTGCTCTTCTTGGAGCTGCCGCGCTGTGCGTACGCGCCCGTCGCATCGCCGCCGTCGTCCTCGAGCGGGTGCCGACGGTAGCCCGTCAGCATGCTGAGCATCGTCGCCCACTCCGGCGCCGGAAACGGGACGGCCAGCTGCTGTCGCCGCATGCGCGCACTCTGGAAGCAGTCGCAGTGGTCGCCGTTGCCGACGCCGTGGCATCCCGGCCGGTGCATGTACTGGTTTCCAATCTCGCGCGTGATCACCGACACCGGCAGCGCGTCGGTGCCGTTGCTGGCCTCGTCCTCCTCCGATCGGCCCGGCACCAGCTCGTACGGCCGCGCCAGCCGCGTCACCGACTTCCACCGGTGGTTCTGCAGATACGGCTGCTCGATGGTCACCTCGACCAGGCTGTTCAGCTCGGAGCCCTCCGGGAACCGGTCCGGCTCCTGCACGTCGAGCGTGACGTGGAAGTGCAGAATGTCGCGCAGGTCTTCGCGCACGACCTGGTCCAGCGCCTCGCACATCTGGCCCGGGAACCGGTCTTCCCAGTCCTGCGAGATCTCGCGCACCGAGCTGGCCTCCTTCTGGCTCAGGGCACGCGTGTACTCCTGCAGCAGCGTGCCGCGGATGATCTTGCCGCGCTCCGGCCACTCCTCGCGCTTGTTGTTGAGGTGCAGATGGGGGTATATGCGTCCGTCGAGCGGCAGCCCGTCAGGCTTGCATGCTTCTCCCCGACGGGGACCGTCCGTCTCGTACCGGACGGCCGCCGACGACACCAGGATCCAGCACAGGCTTGGCCGGATGGCCACCAGTGCGTCGGAGGCCAGCAGCTGGCCAAAGTACTCGTAGTTGGGCCGCTCCTCGGGGAGCCGGCCGTCAAACAGAGCCCGCAGCACCAGGTTGTCCTTGAAGGACTCCTTCTCCAGCAGGTCCTTGCGCGTGTCCTCCTTCTTCTCCTTGCTGGGGAAGAAGAAGTGGTAGCACCGATGGTGGATGAAGAAGTTCTTGAGCACCTGGATATGGCTCGAGACCTGCTTGCGGCCACGGGCCATCTTGCGGTCTGGCTTGACACCAGGCGGCAGCGACATGCAGTACGATACCCAGAGGTACTCGCTGATGAGCATGTTACGGCCATGGAGCTGGCCGCGCATGGCGTACTTTTTGCGGCCCATCTGGGGGATCAGAAGGAGGGCTGTGAGACGGGTTAGCACGCAAATCAAACCAATCTCGTGGTCAGAGAACCAGCCGGCAGAAGCTTACCATCCAGAAAGGCATCTTCGAGCACATCCGGCCAAATCTGCTCCGTCTTGTCGTCCTTCTCGGTCTGCTTCTTGCGGTAGGCCTGGAACTGGGGAGACAGGTAGATGGGGTTGACGTTGGCGTTCGCGGCAGCGTTTCCAAGGCCAAGACCATGGCTAGAGCCGAGGAGGCCGCTGCCAGAAAAGCCGCCACCCATGGCAAGACTCCCATGACGGACGGACTGGCGTCTAGAAAGCAGTTGCTGCTGCTGCTGCTGCTGCTGCTGCTGCTGATACTTGTGCGTTGGCTGCGGGACGTAGTGCTGAGAAGGAAGCGGCTTGATGAGTGCTTCCGAGTAGAAGGCCGGTTGCGTGTGCTGGCTGTGGTAGGTGTAGTTGTGATGCTGCGAAACATCGAGGGACTGGGTAGGCAGGATGGGAGCAGTGGGGATGGAAGATGCTGTTGTGGTTGTGCAGGACACTAGAGGAAGTGCGTTGGATGGGATCGATGTTGTGGAAGCTGGTGAAGAGTGTGTGACGGGAGAGCAGTAGGCAAGCGCGTTGTTGTTGCTGCTGCTGCTGGCATGAGACTGCACATTGCCAGTAGACTCCTGAAGCGGCAGACGATGCTGCGAAGGCAGCACAGGACAGGCAACCTCCATTGTTATTGATGCCCGGAGTGCGTATGCTGTCAATGTTCACAGCCGAGAGTCGTCCGGGAACGGAGAGCACACGGCGAATTCAGCAGAACAAGGCGCCGCAGAGCACAAAGAGCAATCGACGTGGAATGGACAACGGGGACTAGAGGACAGTGACGAACGAGCCTGTTGGTTCCGGCAGTGGTAGAGAGAGTGTAGATAGAGTCTTCTGAAAGAATGAAGAATGACTAGTAGGAGCAGAAGGAGAAATGCAACGACGGTGAGGGAGAGACGAGAGCAATGAGTGAATGATAAAGAATGGAAGGGAACCAGGAAACTAGAGGACTAAGCTGGCTGTCAGGCATGCCAACAAACAGATGGGAGAGGAGAAGGAGGGAGAGGCTTCTTATGAGGGACGCTTGGTTGTAGATGCCAACGCGTTGATGTGGCCCGGCCTTCATTCCTGGCAAGCATTCCGTTCCACCCCGGCGTGAGAGAGACAAGAGACCACAACAAGTCGTAGTAAATGAGCAAAGGGAACTGGAAGTGGATGCACATCTCCATCTATGGCCGTTCAATGGACGGCGATATGAGGTACTTCCAGCAAGACTACTTCGTGCTCCAGAGGGGGGGAGGGGGGGGGGGGGGGGGGGGGGGGGAATAGGGGGGGGGGGGGGGGGGGGGGGGGGGAGGAGGGGAGGGGGGGGAGGGGGGGGGGGGGAGGGGGGGGGGAGAGGGGGGGGGGGGGAGAGAGGAGGGAGGGAGAGAG
>JANSMH010000251.1:0-38494 GCA_029299595.1 Grosmannia serpens
TTACACGGTTTGTTTGGCCTTGACTACAGCAAGAAGCGGAAGCCTTTGCTGACAGTCTCGCCAGTCATCAGGCGCGGGTTGGCCGAGGAATCCAGCTCCCGCCCGCATTGCATATCCGCTACCGCTACCAGGGGGGTGGACGAGCAGCGTCTGGAGATGTTTGTTCTGGAACAACAGGCTGGCGATATGACCTGTCATTTATCCGTCATACCACTTCCTGTTGCCCTCGTACGTTTTACGCTGCTGCACAGCTGCGCTCGGCTCGGTATCGTATAGGAAGCAAGTTCCTGCCCGGCGTCCAAGCGCGGCCGTTTCTCTGGCCCAGGCTGCATTGTACGGGCCTTTCTCTCTGATCATTCAGAGGCGGTCGGTGTGCATAGGGCCATATGAGAGACCCTCTGCCCCCCTATGTGGCCCGAGAGCGCCCTACGGTCTGTGCGCTGGTGCTTCGAGCGGCAGACTTCATCTCGGCGCGCCCGCAAACCTGGTTTCCACCTGGAGAGCACCCGTGCTTCTGGAGCCATGATGCTGGCCGCTGCCGGGAAGTGCCTGGTGGAGGCAGGAAGGCTGGTCTCCCTGGGGGGAGGGGGGCCAGGATCTCCGACCAGACGACTTACCGGCTGAAAGCATGCCACCTAACAGAAGATGTGGTCTTGTTTCACATTTATTGATCAATCTTGTTTCTGCCAATGGCGTCTCTTCTCTCGTGCTGTTGCCCTGAATGTGGCCTGCTAATTATTGCAAGCCCTCTGCAACATATCTCGCTCCAATGCCGCATTTTGTCCTCTTTTATCCTCTTCCATTTTTCCACCTCCTGCTCTTTTGCCCGCCTCTTCCCTGATACTGACCGGTCCTCCACTCCGCGGCCTTGTATTTACCCCATCAGCACTGTCCTCCGGGCTATGCCGAGCGGCGAGGCCGATCCCAGGACGGAGCTACCTTTCGAGACAATGGGCTACCCACAGAATCCGAAACGGGGCAAAGCACGAGCTGCACGCTCAACGTGTCTTAGCTGCTCCGTGCACGTCCAGATACGCGTCGTTCACGCAGTCGAGCTCTCCGTGGTTCACATTGTTGGTTGCCATGGCCGGTCGTCGTGCCTCTGCTCATTTCCCAGCTGTCCCAGACGACCAGCCACCAGCTGCATTCGCCCACAGCGAGCTAGCAGTTGCGCTTCTGGATGCATACCCGTACATGCGCAGCACTGTTGGATGGCCCGGGGTGCTTTTTTTTTTAATCAAAAAAAGGGGAAAAAAAAAGAAGGATAAAAAAAGATTCAAGTTTAGGAGGGGGTGTGAGTCGCTGCAGGCTTGTTCGAGTTTCTCAGGCGGCAGTCGTCATCTGGACGGCGGGGCCACCTAGAAAGAGCCCTGGCACACGGGCCAGCCAGCTAGGGTCCCTGGCCGGTCCCAGCGCCTGCTCTGCTGCATACGGGCCAGGACTGCCGGCTGCCGGCTGCTGGGTAAATCCCTGTGCACAAGGCTGGCCTGCCGCGTCTCCAAGACAGCGCACCAATGCTTGGTCGTAGTGACGTTGCAACCCGTTCTTCCAGACGCACAGTACGACGTAGGTAAATCGACACATGTGGTCCGAGTCGTAGACAACACGCAACTCCCACCTTCCTAAACATGTCGCGGAGGATGCCGCTCCTGCACCGTCCTTACTATTTTTATCGTTGTTTAGATGAGTACAAACGAAGCAAGGAAGACGAGGCCGCCGGGCAGTACGACGTAGAAAAACGGGCTGCGCCCGGGGGGGGTTAGAGCAAACGGCAGTTCGACTGCACCGCTGGGAGCTACCGTGTATGGAGTACTCATACTCGTTCAGGCAGGAGTGCCAGAGGGCGCGCGTACCGGCTCGAGCTCTCTCCACATTCCGACGCGTCTCGGGCAGCTCTCGCCCATCCCTGGCAAGAGAGCGATCATCAGGGGAACTCTGGCCACGGCCTGGGGCACAGGAGAGGACGGACGCAGTGACGGCCGCTGTCCTGAAACCGATGCGCCTGTCGCCACGGGACTTTTGTTCAGCTTGCTGGCCTCCCTTGGGTGCCTTGGAACCAGTAAACCCTGCCACCACCGTTCGACACTAGAACCGCGTCTGCCCGTCCACCCACTGTTTCGTTGCCGCATCCCTTCCCTCCACCTGATCGGCTCCCTGCCTTCCCAACACGTTGGAGACTTTAGGTGCAAGTGCGAGTGCGAGTGCAAGTGCAGGTGCTAGCGACGCGGCCGCGGCCGATCCAGCGTGCTACGGCGCAGGACGAGTGGCCCGTTGGGTGCGCGTAGTGTAGGGGCAGATCCGAAATATTGGATATTGGGTGTGCTGTCAATCTCGTCCTTCCTCCCTCGCCCGTTGGGACAGCAGGTGCCGTGGGAGCACACACGAGCACACACGAGCACACACGAGCACACACGAGCACACACGAGCACACAGCGGGTGCACGGCGCACACCCTGCGAGCTCAGGCCTCGGCAGACACCCCGTCTCCAGGGCAGCCGGCTGATGCTCGCCACCACGTCATCGTTCGAGACATCCCATCAAAGGCTACGGTCATTCCTCTCGCCGGAGCGCCTGTCTCTGCCCCTCGACCCGGATCAGGGGCGCTCGTTGGACGGCCGATCATGCGAGACGGCCGTGCCTGTTTCGGCGTGGCGCTGCAAAGACGCAACACGGCCAATACGAAGCTCACCGACACGCGTGCTGGCGAGGAGGACGAAAGAATCACGCGCAGCACCTTGTCGCACCCGCATCTTGTGTCCGGTAACTCCGCCCTGGCCCTACCTTGTTCGTTGCTGCTGCTTGCTAAGCAAGACGCCAACCGGATTTTTATACTCGTGCAAAAAGCTCGGAGATCGCTTGGGCTAGCAGTCGTTAATTGCAGTTGGCCCTACTGATCAGCGGCAGGGCTGATTTCCACGCCGGTATCCGCGAGCCTGCTACGTCTATCTTGGGAATGCACACGAGGCTGCTAGGAGATCTTTGCAAGGCCCCGGACAAGCTCGTGATTCGCTCCAGCAAACAGGGCTAATAAGCCAAGTAACAGACCTAAATACAAAGTCTGCCGTGGTGGCGAGTGCGAGTAGCTCCAAGCCACAACGAGCCAGGACTGCCACGATAACAGTGGCGAGACCTGAGGGAAAGGCTGCGTCACAGATGGCGTTTTACCTTCCTCCCTGTCCAGGATAGCAGAGCCTGCAGGGACAGGCCGCGGCTCTGGCACGCTAGGATCTCTCGAGAAGATGATTTAGCTGCTTCCTTTGCACAGCTTGTCAGCCCGAGGACGCCCTGTGGTGCTGTTGGTCGTTGTGGTGATGCTGCTGTTGCTGCCGCCAGGAAGGCAGCGGGGCCGCTGTCACGCTGTCGCTGGGTCGCCTGGTGCTGACTGTCCTCCTGTCCTCTGCAAGACGTTGTGCTCTTGGGGGGGGCGCGGACATTCGACAATGAGTTTCTCCGTGATATGGTCTGTGCGCTGCGATCTTCGATGGCCACACCAAGATCCTTCCCGTAGTTCGTCCGCTTATCTCCTTGCTTTTTCCCGGCGTGTTGCCACTTCTCCCTCTCTGCTTTCTTTCTTTTCTGGCCTGCGTTCCGATCTGGTATGTATGGATCCTGCAATCTACGAGCTCAGCCTGCTCCCTCTGACCGTGTCTTCTATGACGAACGGCAGAGGCAAGGGGCAGCAGAGCAAGACATGATCTCGGATAAAGGTGATGAAAAGTCACCCGAAACAAGCAGCAAGTCTCCAGAGGCTAAGCTGCTTGTGGCTGTCGAAGAGCGTAAAGAGGGGGGGGGGTGTGCAGATGGGGGGTTTCTGTAAGATTGGCAGACAACATCAGGAGAGTGTGAGGTAAGCAACAAGAGAGGGTCTCACCATGGAAAGAAACAAGAAATACGGATTTTCGATAGTGCTCCTTTTTCAGCTGGGCGTGCCCCTGGAGAGATTGGACGGTGCGTCCTTGGGGAGGGGGGTGCGCGCGTTAGCTTCACAGGGCAAGCCGTGGATGTTTGTGATCGGGTCCCCGGAAAAGAACAGCATCGAGGAAGCAGGGCAGATAGCAGGCGCGCGAGAGCGAGGATAAGAGGTATGGAGCCGGCCGCCGTGCGCTGACGAGGTGTGGTGCCGGCCAGCGCACTGACAAGACAAGCCACAATGGGCGAGCGAGTAAAAGAGGTTGTATATATAAAAAGGCAGAGCCCAAAAGGGCAACTGCTCCGTCCCCCCTCGAGGACGAACCGGCTTGACCCCGCACCCACATCTCTTGGCAGCCGTGGATTTGCAGGCTTGGCCGAGAGCTAGCATCGCCGAGCAGCAGCGGCGGCGTCCACAGCCACGCCTTCTCGGTGATGATGATTGAGAACAGAAAGACAGGAGGGGGTAGCCGACGCGAACTGCTATCTCGTCTCTGCACAATCACGTGCCGTTCGACAAAGGTTTGTCGTGTCGAGCCGCCCTTCCATTTTGCCCTCCTAACTCGGGATGGTATCTCTGGGCGCACACGTGTTTTTGAAGTAATAATTACAAATTACAAATTGCAGCAGACGCGCTTGGCAACACCGGTCAAGGGGCTTCTGAGACTGTGGCCAGACGTCAACGGGCAGGAGGCGCTCTCGGACGGCTGTGCCTGACAACAGGGAGTGCCTGGCAACACGGAGCCGCTCTGGCAGCCCAGGTCGGCAAATGCTCGGAGCCCAAAGAGGAAATGCCATCGTGCGGATCTGCTAGCCGGCCCCCCCTCCACAGTACAGCATCATTCGCTGGCTTACGGGCACAAGACGGACACGAGGAAACAATCAGCGAGGAGAGGGACACGGGTTGTTTTGCCTGCTATGCCGTGCTGCGAGAGCGAATCAGCCGGCATGCCTCTGCCCCTGGTGGCAGCCTCTTGGCCGAACGTCCTCCAGCTGACGGCCCGGAACAGTCCAGGCTCTCGCGCTGACAAGGCCAGGCCGTTGGCGAGAAGCGCATGGCCGCCACTGTCAGCCACTGTCAGCCACTGTCAGGACCACTGGGAGGCGTCGCCTCTTCGGCCGCTGGCATCGGCGCTAGCCACTGCCCTAGTGCTGTCCAGCCTATTCCGCAATGGCATTCTCCTCGTCCTCCAACGCCTCGTCCATCTCCTCGGCCGTTGCTTCTAGGCCCTCGGAGCTCATAAAGTTGTTGTCCTTCTCCTCGGCTGGGGGTGTCACAAACGGTTAGCCCGAGAGGTCCAGCGTGGCAGCACCTGCGACCAGGGCAGACGGGGAAACGGAAGAAGGGAAGAGGGGAGGAGGAGACGAGGGGATAACGGGAATAACAGCTCACTTTTCGGCTCGACCAGCAGGTTCTCCTGCACCTCGCAGTCCGTCAACACGGAGCCCGCCCCGACGTCACTGCGCTTGCCGAGGATGCAGCGCGTGAGCCGACAGCCCTTGCCCACCACGACGCCCTCCATGAGCAGGCACTGGTGCAGCTTGGCGCCCTCGTGGATCTGGCAGTTGGCCCCGATGACGCACTCCTTGATCGAGACCTTTTCCTCCACCGTCACGTTGTCGGCCACGAGGCTGTCCTGCCGCGTGATGGTCGTGCGCGACTTGACGCCCTCGGGATACGCCACCTTTCTGCTGTGCGCAAACGGCGACGCCGTGCTGCCGTCGGCCGTCCCGGCCGCCACCTCCTCGACCGACGGCAGCTTGGCCAGCTGCAGCGACACGGTCAGCAGGAGCTGCGACGTGTCCACGCGCCGAATCAGCGGTGCCGTCGCTGCCGACGGGTGCACGTAGGCCAGGAATGGCGGCACCGGCTGCTCGGCAGTCGTCTTTGCTGCCGCTGCTGCCGCTGCTGCTGCTACTGCTTCTGCCGCTGCCGCTGCTGTTGCTGTTGCAGCTGCCACGGACGACGGCGCATCTGTTGATTCTGCCACCGCTGCAGCCGGTGTCTCTGCTGCGGGCGTCCCGTCGGCCGACGGCAGCACGTCCGAGCCCGTCGCCAGGGGCGAGGCCTCGTCCGCGTCCGGCCGCTGGTGCGAGACGTGGTCGCCGTAGCTCTGCAGCACCCGGTCGAGGCGCAGCTTCCGCGGCAGCGCGGGCTGCCACTGGGCCTTGGCCCACCAGCCGAGCACGTCCTCGCCGATGCTGTCCATGTGCTCGTTCTCCTGCACAAAGCCCATGACCCACTGCGGGAAGACGTAGATGTGCGCGTCGCGGTGCGTCGTGCGCATGCGCACGCGGCGGTGTCGCCGCAGCAGCCCGTGGCGCACCGGGTAGTCGCCCTTGTCCTCCATCAGGTCGTTGAGCGAGTCCGTCGGCATCGCCGTCACCACCCGCTCCAGCCGCGCCAGCAGCGACGCCGTGCTCTTGGCCGCCACCGGCGCCGCCGCCGACGTCGGCGTCGAGCCCGCCACCGGCACCGTGGCCACAAAGTCCTTCTCCTCACTCTTGACGCCGGGGATGCCCGTCCGCGTGTCGTACCACACGCCCAGGCCGCCGCTGTGCCGTGCGCGGCTGCCGCCACCACCAGACAAGAGGCTGCTGTCCGGCTCGTCCGCCCCGAGAATGTCGGCCAGCGAGGCCGCCCGCACCATCCACGCCTGCAGCAGCTTCTCGCCGCCCAGCTCGCACACCAGGTCGCACGGCAGCACCACAAAGTCGGCCGTCACCAGGTCGCGCACCTCGGGCAGCCGCAGGATGGCCGCCGTGCCCGTGGTGTGGTACAGCTCCTGCGGCGCCACCACGGCCGGGGCCGACAGGCTGGTCAGAAACGGATTCGTCTTGAGCGCCGTCTTGATCGCCTCGGCCGCCGACGGCGGGCAGATGAGCGTAACGTCTGCGGTGCCGTCAGCATTGGGGTCTCTTCCCAGCGCCCCTCTCGCACCCACTCCTCACCTGTGATGCCGGCGCGGTAGCAGAAATCAAGCGGATACCAGACCATCGGCCGGTTGGCAATGGGCAGCAGCGCCTTGGGGTTCTCGTCGGGGCTGGCCGTAAAGGTGGGAAACGACGAGCCGGGACCACACAGGATTAGGGCCTGTAGCCCCAGGCCTTTCGGCACCGCGTGGGGCATGGCGAGCCGATGCAAGAAGCAGCAAGCAGGCAGGGAGCAGATTGAAGATGGCGTGGGGTAGAAAAATAAGAAAAAATTGGCTTGCTCTGGCTTGTCTGAATTCTCACGGTCTGCCGATTCTATCTATACCGTCAGTACAGGAAGAACTCGCCGAGACGGTGCTGCTGCTGCTTTCGAAAGAACTCCCGCAAGATTCGTACTCGTAGGCGTCAAGCTCTCACCACGGTTGGAAGGGCTTTTGACTCATGAGCTGTCAACTGCTTTGAGAGTTGCAGTCGATTCTGCCCCACACTTGTGCATGTGCATAAATTTGCTGCTTCACCGAGATGCATAATCACGTGCACTTGTGCAGCCGGCGAAAGCGGCCTGATTGGGCAGCCTTTGGCCAGACAACCAATAGAGAGCCAACAATGCCTCGGCGTTTCGTTTGTTGGAGAAAAGGCTGGGGCATCAACAAAACACCAGCCACCGACATACGAAGGGTTTGCGGTCCGTGGTGGCCACAGCGTCTCAGCCGTCCGTAAGATGTCCTTTTGCGCACCTCTTTTCCTGCGCTTCTTCACACCACGCTCTTCCTAGGCCTTCCCGCCGCTCTACAGATTCTGGCCGTCTGCGAAGCTCTGCGCTCTGGACACGTGAATAACGGCATTCCCGACTTCGACCGACATTCCGCGTGTAATTCGCGCGGACGGCCTTTGGGCAACGACGAGCAAGCAGCCGGAGTCGCCGCCGCCCGCAACGCGATTACGAGAGCGTAACGCACCAGCCAACGAGAAACTGCTGCTGCCCGCCGGGCGATGTGATCCCCCCCCCCTCCTGCGCCTCTCACCACGATCAGAGATCCCTCTCCCCTTGCAGGCCCCCACCCCATGTCGGACCCCTACGACCGCGGGTCGTCGTCCCGACGGCGGGGCGTGCTGTCCCACTGGGTGCCGCTGCTGCTCACGGTCACCATCGCGACGGCCGGCGTGGCCGCCTGGGCCTGGAGCCAGCGGAACCGGGACGACTACTACGAGGACGAGGAGGACGAGGGCAAGACGGCGTCTGCGGGCCGGCCGCTGGGCACGCAGCCCAACGACCTCGACTACGACCATGCCGACTACGGAGAGAACCCGGCCTACGGCGCCGCCCGCACTGCCGGTCCGCGCAACGGCGCCGGCGCCGGCGGCATCAACCTGTCGGATGCGACGATGCCGCCCGGACCGGCCGGCCCGGCCGGACCGCCGTCGTCGGCCGGCGGCTGGAGCACGCGCATGTCGGACGCGCTGGGCGCCACCTCGACCCCCCAGCAGTGGGTGGGCAGCGCGAGCAAGGCCGTGTCGGCCGGCGTGGCTGCTGCCTCGGCTGCCGTCGGCGGCGCGCTGGCGTCGATCCGCGAGGGCGACAAGGACGCCTACGCCGACCACGAGACCTGGTCCGAAGAAGCCGACGCCCGCAAGGAGCGCACCTCGACCTCGACCGCGCCCAAGAACACCCCTGGCCGCAAGCGCAAGACGGTCGCCATTGTCGTGGCCGCGGACGGCGACGTCGACAGCCTCGACGAGGACGGCTTCCACGAGCACGCGGTACGTGGTCCCCTTTCGAGACCTCCTTTCTCTCCTTCCCCCCTTTCTCTCTCTCGCCTCTCTTCTGCACCCGTGCTGACCGCGCCCAGTCCATCCTCTCGTATATCCCGCGGCAAAACGACTTTGCCAAGGTGCGGATATTCGTCCTCATCTACGCGCCCGGCCTGAAGGAGTCGTCCTCCCTCGAGCCCGCCGGCGGCAACGCGCAGCCCGCGTCGCTCAGCTCGTCCTTTTCCAACATCGGCGCCGACCAGACACAGTCATTCAAGACGGACGACGACGCCGCGCAGGCGCCGCCGTCGGGCAACGCCGCCTTCAACGCCGTCAACGCGCAGGCCCTCGGCCTCGTCCAGAAGGAGAGCGACATCATCCCCTTCACGTCGTCCAACGGCCACGCCCACATCCTGCACCTGCTCGAGCCCGACGTCGTCTATCTGCAGGAGTCGCTGACCGGCAACAACGGCGCCGTCATCAACCAGCTGCAGTCGTGGATGCGCAACGAGGTCGTCGTCGTCGTCGGCACCGACAGCGGCCACGGCGGCCTGGCCGACAGCGAGTCCGAGGCCGAGCGGCCCAGCAGCCGCGAGGCGGCGCCAAAGTGGTGGCAGCGCGAAGACCGTGTGGGCCGTGGCCGTGGCGTGGCCGTCGTCGATGGCCTGCGGGTAAATGACGACTGGGTCCGCCGCGTCCAGGGCCAGGACTAGACGCACAAGGGTCGCAGCGAAGGCGACGGGGGGGGGAGAGACGAGGGAGGGGACAAAGAGGAGACGGTGTGGAGGACTGTGGAGAGAGAGAGAGAGAGAGAGAGAGTCGGTGGTATTTTTCTCTTTTTTTTTTTTTTTTTTTTTGTTGTTGTTGCGCCCGAGGACGAGGACACGCAGAACTCGTGTCCCCGGCCGTCTGCGCCCTATTTTTTTTCTTTCGTCTAGTTTTACGACCCGTTTTATGATTTGCAGGACAGTGTATGTAGTCGTCGTGGGTTGTTCGGGCTGAATGTACGCTTTTCACAGAGGCGGTGTTTTTTCTTCTTCTTTGGCTGGGGGTTGCGATATCCATCACGTGACTTTTAGCGACACACACACGTAGCCACACGTTTGAGGCTGACGTGCCCAAGAATTCCCTCTCGCAGAGTCCCGTCGTATACGCTTGGCCTCAACCCCACACCATCCCAAGACGCCCAAGGACGCGACCGGGGGCTACGGATCTCCTGCGCATCGCGATATTTGTTTTCTTCGTCTTTCGTTGGGATCTGGTGGTATCGTTGCCCGCTGCACAGGCCGCCTGGCACCGCTGCAGTCGCCGTCCTGAATCTCCTTTGCTCCCTTCGATCAGTTCCGGCTGACTAACTAATTATTTCGACCGAGAGCCGGCCTGCCAACCTGCTCTCTTCCTCTCGTTTTGCCATCTATCAATCCATCAACAGCAACATCACCATCATCGCCATCGGCGCAATCACCTACTATCCCAATATCCAATCGCTTTGTGCCGGCGTATCCGTTCCCGGAATCACTCTTCGATTCCCTACGCGCCGGACTGCCACTCTTTTGCCTCTTGGCCTCACCCAACCCCTAAATCCGTATATCGGAACGCAACCGCGACCTCTCCTCGTATTCCCTTCCGGCTGCCTTCAGTTTCGGACAGATGATTGCCAGGTGCGCAGTCCGCCTCGCGCTGTAACTCTGGAGGCCTCGAGTCGGGGGGTTGCGGATTCGGCATCGGTCTCCCACGCGGAGACGCTGAACAAGCAGCGGCACCACACAAACGCACACCAAAGACCAAACGCATCCCAAGACGCACACGACATGCCAACCACCACCATGGCGCCCATCTCGGTCACAGCAGTTCCCCCTCCCACCATCCCGACAAAGATCAAGCGGCCGATTCCCTCGGGCATACAGACCAATGGGGTCAACTCTATCCGCTCATCCCCCTCTCCCTCCATATCGTCCAAAAAACCGCCAGCAACGGCCAAGTCGGCCCTGGCCGGCTCGGCCGCAATCACAGTCACGCCCGTACGGCCGCCGACCCGGCCGATACGCCGCGAGAGCTCCATCTCCCAGATGGCCACGAATCGCAATGCGAAGACTGTCGCCGGCATGCGCGCGGGCAGCATTGCCGTCGACACGTCGATAAGCCTGGTCGTCGAGCCTCGTCCCTATGGTAAGAGCCATCCTGCTGCACCTGCATCTCCAGTGTGCCTGCCGTGTTGACAAGTCCCGTTAGTCGTCACCGACGCGTACATCTTGAGGAAGTACAGCGGAAACCCGCCGTCACTTGTCGTGCATATGCACGCAACCCATTTCCGCTTCGACCAGCAGGACGGCATCTTCCCATACAAGTCGCCCATGCGCATATTTCTCGAACATCTCAAGGGTCGGACCGTCCCACATGACCTTGTCGAATTTTTCGTACAAGGCGGTGTTCCCTTCTACGAGGGCTGCCTCATCGTCCAGGTCTACGACCACAAGGCTGCAGTGCAGTCAAAAGACGCAGTCCGCACCACCTCATCCACAAACAACAACACCGCTCCGTTTTCCATCCACAACTACAACCCGTATCTCACCCCATCACCCTATGCTCCTTATCCAAAGGAGAACATCACACCAGACAGCAACGGCGTGGTAAGCGCGGCAGACAAGAAGTCCAAGGAAAAAGCACCGGAGGAAAAGTCTGATGTAGAGAACATCGCCCCCGCGAGCGGACTGTCGGAAGACCAGAAGAGCAAGGCGCCTGCTAAGCCCCGCATCTTCACCGTCGTCCTCCATCCGACACCACAGAGTCTGCATTCAGATATGGCTCTGAAAGCAGTCACGCCCCGCGGTGCAGAGACCCGGCGTGATGCAAACGGCATGACGTACATCCCGCCACCAACTCCAATGACTGCAGTGCCGCCAACGCCCGGCGGTCTGGCATCAAAACGGCAGAAGCGGGAACGTATGGAGCTGGACGGCGCCAACATACCCGAGTTCGAGGCCAGGGTGATTCTGTCCACGTCGGCTGAGCTGGACTTGGAACCGGCAAAGAGCGTCGAGGACGTCATTCGGAAACTGGACGCCCAGGCACATCCCGACCACTCCTACGCACCGCCGCAGCCGAAGACGAGGAAGCGGACGGTGGCCGAGATGGCGGCCGACGAGGCTCTGGCTGCCGACCTGGAACGGTACATGCTCACTCTCGACGAGCGCCTGCACGCCAGCGGATCGAGCGGCCAGGGCGCCGCCAACGGTGCCGACGGCGACGTCCAAGGCGGTGCGGCGGCCTTTGAGCCTCGCTTCGAGCGGTTCAAGCTCATCGAGGAGATCAAGCGGGAGCACAAGGAGCGCAAGGAGATGGAGAAGATCAAGCAGGCCGAGCGGGAGCGCCAGCTGGCACAGCAGAAGGCCGAGCAGCAGGCTGCGGCGCAGCAGGCAGCGGCTCTCCGCGAGCAGCAGTTTCGGGAACAGCGCGAGCAAGAACGGATCAAGCAGCAGCAGCTACTCCAGCAGCAGCAGCTGCAGCAGCAGCAGCAACAATTGCAGCAACAATTGCAGCTGCAACAGCAGCAGGCTCAGCAGGCCGCGCGCGAGCAGGCTGCACGCGAACAGACGAAGCAAGAAGCTCAGCGCCGTGCCATGGCCGTCAAACAAGCGCAGGCGCAGGCCCAGTCTCAGGCACAGGCACAGGTGCAGCAGCAAGCACAGGCAAGAGCACATGCGGCACAGCTCCAGGCCCAGGCGAGTCAGGCCCAGGCCATGCAGGGCCGGCCGCAGACGCCGAGCCAGCAGGCAGCACAGGCTCAGGCTCAGGCTCAGGCCAACGCCCAGAAGGCTGCAGCGGCCGCGATGGGCCAGGCGCATGCAGGCATGGCCAACGGCTTCCCCGGCGTTCCCAACGGCATGACGCCGCAGCAGGCGGCTCAGATGCAGGCGCGGCTGCAAGTTGCGCAGCAGCAAGCACCGGCGTCGTCGCCCAGCGCGCGGCAACACACGCCGCAGGCCATGTCCTCGCCGATGGTGGGAGCGGCGGCCATGCAGGCCTCCACGTCCAGCATGGCCGGCAGCCCACCGCGGCCGCCGTCGGTGGCGCAGACACACGGTCCGATGGCGGCGCCCATGTCGGTCACCATGTCTGCGCGCGGCAGCCAGCAGAGCCATCCGTCGGGCACGCCGCGCATGCCGCACACGACGCCAAACATGCAGCAGCAGGTGGCGACGCCGATCAGCCGTCCACAGCAGATTGCGCAGACGCCGCGGATGTCGACCCAGGGCAGCCCGCAGCCGGGCATGCTGACGCCGCAGCAGCAGCAGTATATGATACAGCAGGGCATGGGGGGCGTCGGCATGGGCGCGCAGCAGATGGCCAACGTGCCGACGGCAGCGCAGATCGTCGCGGCACAACAGAACCAGCGGTTGCAGGCGCAGCGCATGCAGGCCATGATGCAGAACAACCCGCATGCACAGCAGCAGCTTGCGCAGCAGCAGCGGCTTCTGCAGATGCAGATGCGTAGCGCGGCAGCAGCAGCGCAGCAGAACCCGCACGCGATGATGCAGATGCAGATGCAACAGCAACAACAGCAACAGCAGCAACAACAGCAACAACAACAACAGCAGCAGCAGCAGCAGCAGCAGCAGCAGCAGCAGAACCACATGCAGCAGTTGCAGCAGCAGCAACAGCAGCAACAGCAGCAACAGCAGCAACAGCAGCTACTGCAGCGGCAGATGATGAGCGGCCAGAACCTCATGGTGGCAGCTAACAGCATGAACCTGTCGCCGGCCCAGATCAGCCAGATGCATCAGCTGCAGCAGCAGCGGCAGACGCAGCAGCAGCACAGCGCAGCACTGATGCAGCAGGTGCACAGCCAGCGCGCGCGCATCTACAGCCAGAACATCGGCGGAGTAGCAGCTCGCTACGGCGGGAACGAGAAGAACATTCCACCTGAGGAGCTGGACCGTTTCAATAAGGCATGCATGGCTCAGGCTCAGCAGCTCGTCAGCCAGTCGCTGCAGAATATGCAGCAACGACGGCAACAGGCCCTACTGCAGCAGCAACAACAGCAGCAGCAACAACAGCAGCAGCAACAACAGCAGCAGCAGCAGCAGCAGCAGCAACACATGGGTCAAGGCATGATGCAGCAGGGTATGCCGCAGGGTATGCCACAGGGCATGGTGCAGGGCATGCAGCAGGGCATTCCCCACAGCATGGCCCAGGGCCTGCAGCAGGGCATGGCGCAGGTGATGCCGCAAGGCATGCATCAGGGCATGGTGCAGGGCCTGTCGCAGGGGATGCAGCAGGGCATGCAGCAGGGCATGCCGCAGGGCATGGTGCAGGGCATGAACCCGGGCATGAACCCAGGCATGGCCCAGGGCATGGCTCAGGGCATGGGTGGCCTGGGCGGCATGATGCCACAGGGCCTGCAATAGCGGTGTGGCGGCAACTGTCGGGCATGTGAGTCCTATTACGGTGATGAGAGTGAAGAGTGAGCCGCTTGTCTGATTGTGTTTCGTTGATTCTTCTTTCTTCATCCGTTTTCTTTCCTTTGGTGGCGTCGCGATTTCCTCCCAACGGCGCTGATTATGCATCTTTTCGATGATTACTCTGAGACGGAGTGTATCGGGTTTTCCTCATGTGATCTTCCTTTTTTTTTCGCTTTAACCCTTTGTCGTTTATTATTTTGGGTTTTTTTTTTCTTTTTTCTTTTTTTGATTCGTATGCTATACCCCCCTTCAATGGACCCTATGGATGAGAAAAGGAAGAAAAACAGTCTCATGATATTTCTAGAGGTCGGCCGGTTTTCAAGTCGGTTGTTTCTTGCCGAGCATCCAAACGCTCGTCTGTGCAGAGGCAGCAGACAGGCAGACAGGCAGGCAGTGCTGGATGGAAGAGGCTGAAGAAGTGGGAGGTGTTTGACCGTCCCGTCGCTCTGGACACCTCCTATATTGTTCTTTTTTTTTCTTCTTTTTTTTTTCTCCTTGTATCTCTCGCACACTCTTGTGTTTCTGGGTCGATACCTTGTATTCTTTCTGTCCTCGTCTCGCTGCTATTGTGCTTTCTCTTTTGCGGGTGCTGCTGGTTGCGTCCTCTTGGCTGGGTTGCTGCGTCTTTATTCGGGAGGAGGTCAAAAAGGGGGAGGAGGAGCTGATTGCCGGACTGTATATTCACGAGTTAACTGCTACGGCGACGAGAACATGGCCAATTCACACAGTTTTCCAACACGCTCTTGCCGTCTTTGGAATTGCGGTGCCGCCCGATACGCACGTGTTCGAGTGGAGATAGCATTTGTTTTGCTCGCTGCACCAAGACGTAAAATTCGTGCAAAAGCCCCTCCGTCCATTCTAGCTGTCCGCATAATATGTACATGGCATCAAGATGAAAGAGCCGACAGACGATGCAGGCATCCAGACGCGTCTGCTAGACCAGCGCACACCTCCTCTATCTCGTCTCGTTATGCACCGGTCCAGGGTATTAATGGAAAGTCTATTCGTTGTTGGTTTGGGCTTGAAGCTACTGGTACACTCAACCTGGCGAGCCCCAACGGGTTCTAGATGTCCGCCACGGCCGTTCCCCCCCCGCCCGGGTCCTGGGGGCAGCCGTTCTATCCCAGTTCTATGCGTGTGTGATTGGTAGTCTATTTCGCAATCTCGACACCGCCGGTGGCGCCGAGGGCCTTCTTCAGGTCACCTGGAAGGAGTCAGCAGGAGGTAAGGAGGAAAGGAGGAAAGGAGGAAAAAAGGAAAAAATGAAGGAAGGAAAGGATGAAAGAAGGAAAAAGGGAAAAAAAGACAAGACAACAACAAAAATGGACGCACCGTAGATGGCAAACTGCAGCGAGGTCAGGGTGCCGACCATGAACAGACGGGTGCCGATGCCGGTGTAGGAGCCGCGGAGGCCGAGCTCCTTGGCGATCTTGATGAGGCGGGTGGTGGTGCCCTCGCCGGGCAGGCCCTTGGTCTTGTTGATCTTGGACAGCATGGTGTCGGCGGGCTGGGAGACGAGGGCGGCGGCGAAGCCGGCGATGAGGCCGGAGCCGAGGTTGACGGTGGTCTGCAGGCCGTCGGACATGTCCTTCTTGGGGAACTGGCGGAAGACGGCCTCGGCGACCTTTTCGTAGACGACAAACTTGGCCATGGTGTAGGGGATCTGCTTGAACAGGATGGGGCCGAAGCCGGCGTAGAAGGCGCCGACACCCTCGGTCTTGAGGATCTTGCTGAAGCCGCCGACGAGGCCGCTGGCGTACGTCGGCTCGGCTACGAGCCGGATGCGCGTGGCCTCGAGCGGGCACAGCGCAATGTCGGCAAAGAACTCGCCGGCCGCCGACGAGGCCAGGTACACGGCCGTGCGGTAGTTGCTCGCGTTCTCGAGGCCGAGCACGTTGATGCTCTGCTGCTTGAAGAACTCGTAGCCGCCAAACTTGAAGGCCCCCTGCAAAAAGTAGCCGGCAAACGTCGGGCCCATGCCCGTCAGCAGGGCGCCGGCGCCCTCGTTCTGCACCACCTGGCGGAAGCTGCCAATCATGCCCTTGTTGTAGACCTCCGGCTCGAGCTGGATGCGGGTCTTGACACTGTTGGGAGGGGACGGAAGAGACCGGTCAGCATGGATCCGAGAGCCGAAAGCCGAGAGTCAAGAGACCGAGCATCGGAAAGGGAAAAAAAAATAAAGGGAAAAGATCGAGAAATCGAACGGATCGGCCGCTCCAGCTCCTGTCAGAAAAAAAAAAGACTCACACATCGACGGGCGTCAGGGAGCCGTGCGTGACCGAGCAGCAGACGGCGCCGGCCAGGGCGAAGCGGGAGTAGAGGTTGAAGCCCTCCGGCTTGGAGGCAACCTTGACGTCGGCGGCAGCCATTGTGAGGGTGAGGGGAGAGAGGAGAGACGGAAGGGAGTGGAGTGTGGGAGAAGGGCGAAGCAAAAGGGAATTGCAACGGGCAGGATCAATTTCGCAATCGGAGGACGATGCTGGGAAGATGGTCGGGGAAGGGAGGGCGGAAGGAGGAAAAGTTTCCAAATAGTCCAATGGAAGGAGAATTAAAAAAATTGTGAGCGCCTTTTTTTTTTTTTTTTTTCCCTTTCCCTGGCTCTGCCGCCTTGTGCACTACGGAGCGCTATGTATGGAGCTGGTTGGTCTTACCCTTTCAGCGCTGTCCAGGTCCCCCACTACTGCTACCACGCTGGCCGAACGTGCCTGTGCCTCGCTTTCCGGTCCCCTAACGCCGGGGATAACAGGCCCACGGTCGGGTGGGTGGGGGGACTAGCTCGCCCTCCAAGCCGAGCGCGATTGGCGCGCTGTCGTGCTCCGTCTATCTCGGGTGGATTCGGGTGAACGGGCGAGCCAATGCTGCCGGCTAGCGCTCGCTAGTCTGCCACAACGGCAGGGTCCCCTGGAGGGGGGATTTGGGGGGGGGGGGGGGGGTTCAGTGCCCTAGCCACAGGCGCCACAGCGTTCTGGAGGGGTTGTCGGGCTGCCGGGCGAATCAATATGCGGGAAGAGGCGCTACGGAAAGCCGCCTTGCATCCACTGTGCACGAGTACGTTACAGTGCTCGTTACAGTGCGTCGCCACAGTGCTCGTGAATGCCGAGGGAAAGCAGTACTCGTATGCCAGAGCATAGCCCCGGTTCAGTCCCCAGCCGGACGAGCGCTGTTGCTTTTGTTTTTGTTTTTGTTCTTGACGCAATCGCCGTCGTTGTCGTTGTCGTCGTCGTCGTCGTTGCCGGCACAAAAACTCCAGATGGTGTGCTCGCCGTCGTGGACCGCCACGAGAAAGTCGTCGTCGCCCATGATTTGGTATTCGCCAATGTGGGCCGGCCGGTCCGGCGCGACCGGCTTGGTGTCGAGGTCGAGCATGTAGCGCAGGAGACAGCCGTTCTGGGCCCAATCGGCGTCGTCGACACGCCAGCTGCCGGAGCGCGACGGCGTGGGTCCAAAGTAGGCCAGCTGACGAGGTTCCGGACCGGATTCGGCGAGCTCGACGTCCGGGTCGTCGTCCGGGTCGTCTTCCGGGTCGTCTTCCGGTTCGCCCGGACCGGTCCGACGGCTCGTCGCGGCCACGTACACGGGCACGGCCGAGAACGGCAGCGGCGGCGAGCAGGCGGCGGCCTCGCTGTGGGCGTCGTCAAAGGCGAGCAGCATGGGGTCGGCCCGGCGCATCTTGCCGCCGCCGTGGGCCTCGTGGTGGCGGTCGATCAGCGTCAGCAGCTGGTCGTCCCAGAGGTGCACGCGCAGGACCGTCGGCCGGTCGCGGCCCAGCGACGGCGCCAGCGGCGGCAGCCGGAAGAAGGAGCGCGCAAACGAGCGCGTGTACACGTTGAACGACAGCGAGCCGACGCCGCGCACGCTGGTGGCCGCCCAGGCGTGCTGGTGGCTGCCCTCGGCCGTCGACGCGCTCACCCGCCACGACGCCAGCGAGTACGACCCGCGGCCGTCGCGCCGCACCGTCGTCTCGATCAGCGAGCTGGGAAAGGCGTAGCTGTCAAACGCCAGCCGGTACGCAAACGTCTGCCGGTACCGCCGCCCCGCAAACTCGTGCACGAAGACGCAGAGCGTGCCCGAGCCGGCCGACGTCGACGACGTCGACGTCCACGATGTCGCTGCCGACGACCCCGACGACCCCGACGGCCCCGACGGCCCCGACAACCCCATCCCGCTCTCGGCCGTCTCCACCACAAAGTTGCCCCGGAAAAAGACGTCGGGCCGCACCGGGTCCAGCAGGAAGAAGCTCGGCAGCCGTCCGTCCAGGTCGGGCAGCCGGTGTCGCCCGTCGAGGCCTGTCATGTCCACCTCGCGCATCTTGCCGCCCAGCTCCCACTCGTAGAGGCTGCCCTGCGACAGCACGCACACCCGCCGGCCCAGCGTCGCCGTCATGTCGATCTGCGCCGGCACGTGTTTGATCTGCTGCTCGCCCGTGGCAAAGTTCCACGCCAGCCTGGCGCCCACCGTGTCAGCTCGGCTCGGCCACAGGACTATGCTCTCCGCAGAGGCAACTCACAGACGCGTGCCGGTAAAGGCAATGACCACCATCTCGTCGCCAAACGAGCACATCATGAACCGCTCGCCGCGCACAATGTCGTCGCGCACCGCCAGGTGCCGCCGCCGCCCGCTGCGCAGGTCGTCCACGAGAATGTGAGTCGTGCTGCCGTGGTACAGCTGCCAGAAGAGCCGGCCGTGCGCGTAGTCGGGCCCGTCAAAGCCCGCGTCGTCCTGCGTCTGCACCCGTTTCTCTGCCGACGCCGGCCGCTGCTTCTGCCGACGCCAGCTCCACGCCTGCTGCTCGTCGCCCCCGGCCAGCACCGCCATCGACGGTCGGGGCACGTGTCGGAGCGCCACGCGGAAGCGGCCCCGCGCGCGTGCCGCGTACTTGCGGGCGGTGTCGGCAAAGATGCGGTCGACCTGCACCGGGTCCGGGTCCGGGTCCGCCTGCTCCACGGCGCTCGTGTACTCGAGCAGCGCCGGGAAGCAGCGCCGCGCCTGGCCCCGGCGCACAGACTCGTGCAGAAACGCCTGCCGCCAGGCCGGCGACACGTCGAGACAGCAGCCCAGGTCGGCCGGCCCCAGCTGGTCGGCCACCATGATCTGCAGCTCCGGCGGCAGGCGGCCGACGACGTCGGCCCGCAGGTCGAGTCCCGCCAGCTGTGCCTGCAGCATCCAGATCTCGTTGAGGCTGAGCCGCGGCACGAGGCCCAGAAGAAATGCCTTGCGGCCCGCCGTGTCCGCGGGGATCGCCAGCGGTGGCTGCTCGGGCGGACGTTTGTCGGAGGAGTCGGCCATCGTCAGGAGACAGTGAGGGAGAAGGAGAGAAAGAACTGGGTGTTGGGAAATGTCCAGAAAGCCTCGCGTATATAGGCGGCTAATTTCGTGCCGCTTGTAGACCTCGCTCTGCCTCGAAATGCACGGCGCAAAAAGAGCAAAACGCTCCTGGGGGAGAAATACAAGGGAGGAAACAGAAAGGAACGCGGTTGAAACAGGCTTGGAAAAGCCGGCGCGAAAAATAGTTTGCGGCAAAGCTGCCAGACGAGACGATGGGGATAATATCCGTAGGCAGCCAAAAACGGATTGGCCTTTGGGCTTTCTGGGGAAAAGAGGGGCACCGGTGGGGCCTCACGCGCACGGCGGCCAATCCGCGCCGGCGTTTTGCAGAGGAGGATCTGCTCTGCTTCAGCATGATGGGACGTCATCCGACAATCCCTTGTCAGACGGATCGCAATCATGCTCGTCCGCTGTGGAAGCTGACGTGGGTTGTGGATATCCACGCGTAGTCACACAGATTGTGATGCATCGGCTTGTTTCGAGTTTTGCCACGATGACTTTGCAGCTGGGGCCAGAGCTGACAAAGTCCGTGCCACCGTCCTCGTAAAATTAGTTCTCGTCTCCGTCAGACAGATGCCTACGGTCCCCTGACGCGTCACGTGAACATTCACGTGCAACTATGACGGAATTAACTCTAATAATGCGCGCTTGTCCTGCTTGGGAGCTTATTACCTTCCCCCGACCTTCTTCCGCACGCAACTTTGTGCAGACGAAGAAGCCAGGAGAAGGGCACCGCAACATCATCGCCGCCCGTCTTTCCCCACCGACAGAACGTCCCCGAGACGCTCCTCTGCCCCGAATTCTCCTCTCGCCTCCGAGCTGCTCCACCTCTGTCTTCCTTCTCCCTCTCTCCTGCCCACCCTCGACATCCTTTCCCGCCTCAATTCCTACCTTCGTCCCGGCTTTGCCCTGTTCGACAATCCCCCTCCCCCGTGGCTTGATCTGACCATCAAAGTGCCACGCATAGCAGCCACGCCCGCGACCTTCCCGGAGTTTCTGTTCCGCCGTCGCCGCCGCCGCCGCCGCCGCCGCCGCCGCCGCCGCCCTCTCCATACTGCCCTCGCGCTTTTTACCGGCCCGTCTTCTTCGCGATGAAGTGGACGTCCTCTCCCTCGTCGGCAGCAGCACTGCTGCTCCTGGGCGTGCTCGCAGCCCAGCCGGCCGCGGCCATGCTCCGGTGCGAGCACGTGCAGGCAGACGGCCAGAAATTCGACTTTAGCAGCCTCAAGGGGCCGCACTCGGTCGTCACCACGCAGCACACGCCGCCGACCGACCAGAACACGACCTACACGATAGACCTCTGCGGGCCGCTCAAGCGGAAGGGCGACGTGCCCAAGGGGGCAGAGTGCCCGAATGGCAGCTGGGGTGGGTCCCTTCTCTCCCTTTTACCTCTGCTCCACACCTGTTCCTCCTCTGCTGACCATGTCCCCTCTTCTCTCCCAGCCTGCGCAATACGACGGTTTCGCAACGCCGAGGGCGTCACCGGCATCGGCCAGGTCATCCCGCTGGCCGGCAACCTCGAGGACCAAGGCGGCGGCCCGCTCGACCACACGGCGACGCGGCTCCGGACCGCCGACTCCAACGCGGACGCCCAGCGCGAGGGCGTCCGGCTGGTGCTGCAGGGCGGCCGCTATCCGCTCGACGGCCCGGCCAAGGACCGCCAGAACCAGCGCGTCGTCGTTGAGCTGCTGTGCGACAAGGACCGCGAGGGCACCGAGGGCGAGTGGGTCGTGGGCGAATACGAGGGCGGCATCGGCAGCGACACGGGCGGCGAGTCGGGCTCGCCGCCGCCGCCCAGCAACACCTCCTCCGTCGACGCGGCCGGCTTCGGCTTCGCTCGCGCCCAGGAAGGCCCATCCGAGAAGCAGCTCACGCGCGACGACGGCGTTGTGCCCGCCCTCCTCTTCCAGGGCTACGACGTGCACGACAGCGACGGCGCCTACGGCACGCTGCGCCTCACCTGGCACACGCGCTATGCCTGCGAGGGCGCGGCCAAGGTCCGCGAGCACTGGGGCCTCTTCACCTGGTTTGTCATCTTGTACGTGCTGACATAATATACCCCTTCCCCCCCCTTTTTTTCTTTTCTTCTTTTCCTTTCTCTTTTCCTTGTCTTGACTGACTCCTCGACAGGGTCTTTCTGGCCACCGCAGCCTACCTCATCTTTGGGTCGTGGCTCAACTACAACCGCTACGGCGCCCGCGGCTGGGACCTGCTGCCGCACGGCGACACCCTGCGCGACGCGCCCTATCTGATGAGGGACTGGGTGCGGCGGCTGATCAACACGCTGCAGGGTAGCGGCAGTCGCGGCGGATACAGCGCCGTGTAGATGGCAGACGGCAGGACGGGAAAGCGGCAGACGGCCGGCGACGCGGAGAAGAGGGAACAACAGCACGCCGTGCTCGCTTAGAAGGCGTCTGTGCCGAAAACGCCCGGAGGCGCGGCCGCGATGCTGGAGACTGACATTGTACTCGTATTTGTGCCTCGCATTTTGGTTGGGTTGTGTTTTTTTCCTGTTTTTGGTGGCAGGGTGTTGCTGTCTGTCCGTTTCGTTTCGTGTCTTCTTTGCGTGTGCGCTGCTGTCTCGCTCATAGATATATAGTATTGGGTTATGGGAGGGATCCTATATTTTGTTCATAGTACAAACATTCTTTGCATCGGCCTCGTCTGCGTGGGAACCCAATCCGATTGTTTCCTCGTCTACCGAGTCAAACTAAGATACATTCTAATTTTCCAACCCCCCTTCCGTGTTCCGTTTTCCCATCCGCCCAGTGACAGACATTAATACGAATAAGAGAAGAAGAGCAAGTATTCGAAAAACCGTTCCACGACACACGTCGCATTCATACACATTCTATCGGTCATTGCGTCCTTTCCCGCCGTCCCATTGCCCTCCCATAATATCCGTTCCCGTCGTGTGTGAACTGCAAGGAAACGCGGGCAACAAAAGAAAATAAAAGAGCCTACTAATAGAAACAGAACGAGCAGACAAAAGCAGGACGCCAAAGTAATGCGACAAGAACGAGAAGAAGTAAAAGAAATAAAAAAAAAGGGGTATGAAAAGAAAAGAGAAACGTTGTGCCCCAAGTTCCCCCCGTCCGACGGCAATCATCTCTGGAAACCCGCAAAAGGCACAGGAACAGAAAGACGGAAAGAAAACAAAACAGCAACACACAGACTGAAACGCCGGCTCCGCCATGACCACCGGTCCGCCGTTCCTCGCTAGAAAGACGCGCCCCGGACTACCGGCAAGCATAAACCCGTACTAGATGTGGCAGAAGAGTAGAAGAGGGTCCGAAGAGAAGCAAAGGGAGAGGAAGAGAGGCATAAAAGGAAAAACAACCCAGACCACATCAGGCAAAGCAGCCTGTCCATCCCCCCCCCCCCCCCCTCCGGTCTATGCGCTGACATGGCCGTCGTCGTTGCCGCCGCCGTCGTCGTCGGCCGAGTCCTCCAGCGAGAGCTCGCCGACGACCACCTCGCGCAGCTGGCACGCGAGGCCCAACTCGGAACGGACGTCGCGCTGGATCTGCCGCAGATAGACCTGCAGCGTGCGCAGGCCGCGCAGAAAGCCGCGGTCGACGTCGGAAGGATGCTGCGGCGGACACGGCCGGTCCCTGGCCAGGTCGGCCGCGGTCACGCTGTTGGCAAAGTCTGCCATCTTGAAGTCGATGTTGCGCTTGTTCCGCCGCCCCAGCCGTCGGCGCCGGACGAGCTCCTCGCGCACGTCCTCGGTGTCCGTGGCAAAGTCGGTCGAGTCCTCCACCGTCATGTCGTCCTCGGTCGTCTCCTCGGCCGGCTCGCTCTGGTCGCCGTCGTAGAATACCAGCAGGCTCGCCGCGTAGAACCGGTAGCCGCGCAGCCGCTGCACAATGGCCTCCAGCTGGCCCAGCTTGTGCAGCATGTTGGGAATGTGCCGCAAGATGCTGCACGGGTCTTTGCCGTCGCACAGGAAGCGCCGCAGCACGTCGCGGAACTCCTGGCCCGCCTGCACGTTGCGTCCGTAGTACTTGTCCCGGAAGAGGTACGCCTCCTTGCTCACGTCCCACACCTGCATCCCGCAGATCCGCACGCCCAGCTCGCGCGACGTCGTCGTCGCACACTTGCGCTGCTGCGACAGCTGCTTCTTGGGCGTCGCGTCCACGCCGTACTGCCGCGTGCCCATCTTCAGGTCCATGATGCACGGACGCTTCATGCCCGCCGTGAGGTCCTCCATCAGCAGAAAGAATTCCTGTCTAGAGCCCGTCTGTCGCTGCGCCTCCTTCGGGTTGATCGGCCGCGGGATCTTCCTGAACACCGGCGTCGGCGACATGGCCGTCGCCGCAGGCGTGTGCGACAGCCCGGCTTCGCCCGGGATGCCGTCGCCATGTCCTCGGCTGCGAAGCGGGTTCTTCTTAATCGCCAACGCTGGCGTCGTGCTGCTGGTGCTGACGTTGTTGCTGACGTCGGTGCTTGTCCATGCCCGTGCCATCTTGTGGCTTTCTCCAGACTGCTCGCCCGGAGCAGCCTCCATCGACATGGCAAACGACGACCGGCTGGTGTTGGTGTTGGTTGCAGCCATGTCTTCAATATCAGCCTTGTAGGCGGCTTCGTCTGGCCCCTCGTAATACTTCAGGTCTCCTCTGGGGTCCGAGACGTTCCTCGGCCTCCGTCGGAGCCCTGTGCCAGAGTACCGCCGCCTCTTATGCCGTGGACGCAGCTGGTCGGCGACAACATGAGCTTCGGGAGCACTGGTGCCAGTAACGTCTTCCGGCGCATCGCCATCGGCAATTGCTTCCTCGTCTATGTGGTCGCCAGTATCTGCATCGCCCTTGGTCTGCAACAGTCGCGCCTGTGCCAGCCCGCTTATGGGGGCCGCGTCCTTGCTGTCCTTGTCCTCGCGCTGTGTCGTCAGATTGGTCTCCGAATTGGCCTGACGGAGAATATGCTGCAGCGCCTTGCGGGGAATGGCCCTGGTGCTCGCTTTCTGGTACTTTTGAACGTCCACTGGCTGCTTAAGGAAGGCGTCGTTGAACACCTCGTTGCGCAGTCTCTTGTTTACCATGGTTGCTCCCCAACTGTTGGCGTGGCGTCCCTCCATCAAAGGCCGCTGCACAATGGCACTCGACTGCTCCGAGCGTCCAGTCCCATGAGGCCCTTCGTCGTACACCGATTGTAGATACGACGGCACGTCGGCCTGCTCCATAGTATAGTCCCCAGAGAAGTAATCCGAAACGCCCGGCGTGTTGATTGCTGGTTGCAGCAGGTGTCTCGGCAGGATGTGTTGGTTGTCGATGAACGTCACCGTCGGCACCTGTGTCTGGGAAGCCTGGAGCGACTGGCTGATCACCCGAGATTCGTCTTGTGCTTGGGACGACCCGCTTCCGCCGCTGGCTTTGAGCTGTGCGCTGAGCTCGCTTATTTGTTTCCGGTCCGTGGCTGCGCCGTCGTCCCTCCTCATCGTAGATCTGCGGCGAGGCCGTTTGTGCAGCGTGACGTTCAAGACCCCGATGTACCTATGACGTCAGCGTCAGTATTTGGAGCTTGTCCGAAAAGGGGGAAATGAGCCATCGGCTTACCTAGGTAGGAAAGGAAGCAGGTCGCGATGGTAGCGCTCAATTGTTTCGTAAAACTCGTTCTCTCGGTTGGTCAGCTGCTTGCATACAGCACGCTTGGAAAACCGCCACAAGGTCGTGTGTCCTCCAACTTGGTGTTTGTACGGGATCAGTTCGATTGCGTCCAGTGGCTGGTTTATCACAGGTTCCGGCTGCTCCTGTATTGGCTCTTCGTAGTATTGCGACGCAGGACGCGGCAGCTGCGTCACGGATCCATCTGCGCTGCCAATCGCTGCCGGTCCCAGAGCTGCCTGTGTCCCTTGTCTCATCTCTGGGCGGGTGGCAAACTGGTGGTCACCGGTCGGCGTTTGGCGAGGCGTCCTCCCGTAGTCTGCCAAGTCTAGATCTTCCTGGGCCAAGTGATTCCCCTGCTCGGCGGATTGGAGATGCCATTCGTGGAAGTTATCGCGGGATGACTTTCGCGTGCTGACCGAAGGTGTTGTCGAAGTGATGCTCGCGCTGGTGGTGTTGCCGGGCAGGGGCGTTGGCAGTTCGTCCACGTCCATGCTTTGGTGGAGAACAAACAGGGCCGACGAGATTTTCTCCTCGCCCGAATCTTCCTCGTCCTCGGCGTCCACAGCGGTGTCGGCACTACCGTCAGACTTGTCGTCGGATTCTCGACGGCCCTCTGCATGATGGTCGGAGGATTGAGCGTGGGAGCCGGTACCGGTAGGCATGCCAGCTGCCGCGTGTGCATTCCGCCCCAGATCTGGTTGTTGAAAGTCTGTGGGTTGCCAGCCGTCGACAGACGGTGCTGCCGCCAAATGGTCGGAACGCTCAGCTGATCCAAAAAGATCACGGGTCCTTGCGTCGTCTAAAGGGGCCCCACCGCCAAAATATCCGCGGCCAGAAGAGCGTTCCAGCGCAGGCGCCGGGATGGAGAATATGACCTTGTGGTCCGGTTGGGAGGAAGATGTCTGCTTCGGATGGAAGCCCGGCTGTTGGGGATGATGAAGACGCGCAACAAAATTACCCGACGGGATCTCGACGGCTGTAGTTGCCGTCGACGACGACGACGCTTGAGAAGACATTGGCAGGGCCGATCGTGCCGAGGTCAGAGGCTCGACGTCCGGCTCCTGGCATTGGGCTGTTTTGTACGGTTGATCTGAGCGAACGAGGCTGTCGCTGTCCTGCTCGCTCTTCTCGCCCTGGACGCCTTGTTGCGGTTGGCCGTTGTGCCCGGTGTTGCTGACGTGGCTGTCACCGCTGCTTTCGCCGCTGCCGCTGCTGCTGCTGCTGCTGCTGCTGCTTCCGTTGGTTGGTTGTTGAACCGTTGCCATCAGAGTCGGTCTGAATTCGCCGCAAAGGACACCGAATAGCCAATGCAAATGGCGGTTTTCCAACGTTTTTAGAGCCCGCCCGCACGGAGCGTCTCCGTTTCGGAAAGAGGCAAAAAAAAAAACGAGTTGAATGCTGAGAGGGTAAACTGCTCTAGTATCTATGCTTCTATGTTTGGGCGATCCCGGCACTCGTGTGGTGGGCAGGCTGGGGTGTGGCCGCCGTGTTTTGTTGTGGGGGGGAAAGTATCTAAATAGGTGATTGTGAATGGTAAAAAAGGATTCTGAATTGGAGGGGAATAGAAAAGTGCGGTCTCGGTGGGCAGCAAATAATAATAATAATAATAAAATCGACAATAACCGATAAAACAAATCCAATATGTGGCCCGTGCGTTATATTATGTAATCCGGCACGTGGGCTGTGCAATGGCGATCGAGCGGCGACGGCTGAGATTCGTTGGGAGGGAAGTCGACAGGTGGCGCAAAGGGCGATAACGTGCTGAAAACACAGGCTCTGGCTCAAGGGGGTTTCTTTGCGAGAGGCAGACGTGTATTAGTCACAGAACGTCTCGGGTGCTTAGTTTGATGGAGATAAAACTGACTAGCCACACGTCCTAATCCAATTCGATGTTTTCGACGAACAGCGATCAGCGCTGTCCTTTGTCTTGCAATCTTTCTGGCCTCGCACGATGCACTGGTGAGGTTTTTGAGACTTTACAGCGTCAGTTCCATGCCAATAGGCTGCTTCCGTTAGGGCGCACCGTTGATCCGCTTCGAGCTGTGCCCGAGTCGCTCCAGAGACTCACAAATGAAATGTACACACGTAGAGCAAGAACGTGTGGAAACAAAACTAGATGGGCCAACAACGAACACATGAGCTACTTGGATGGGTGCTCCGTGCAGATGCAATCCTGCTGACTCGGTCCATAGTTCAGATCCCGTCTAAATGGAAGATCAATTGTATGTCATCACAGACTCGAAGCAAGGGCCAGAGACATGCCTACGCCCAGCTGAGCTGCGAATGCGCAGCGCAGCTGGCCTCGGCGCAGGCCAGACTGCTTACAGCTGGGCGGCATGGACCCGCCGCGGTAAGAAACAAGGGGAGGCCCCTCTTTGCCTACTACCGGCTCTCCGACTCTGCCGTTGCGATGCGCCCACAGCCCAAACGACGCATCTTCACCAATCAGTGTGGAACGTGCACCTCCCGCCCTGCGGTCCGCAACCATGGGCTCGGCTGTTCAGTGCATGCTCCGTACTCGTAAGATACAGCAGTGCTGCCCCCCCTTTCCCCGGCATACTAAAAAGAGGCAATGGCTGCCATTACCAGCTGCCGTGGAATGCACCAGACAGGTGATCCCGGCAGAGCACCGCCGAGGAATGGCGTACTGCCTGCCTGATGGACGTCATTCCTTAAACAATTGGCAATTGTATCTTACGAGATCGTCGCTGTTGGTCAACCCCGGTGTTTCTGTGTCTTCTCCAATGGCGAGCCGTTATCACGTATGATGGCGGCACGTTTTGCCGTGCCGCAGATCGCATTGGGGGGGGGGTCATTGAGCTATTTCTTGCAAGTATCTTGCAATGTCTTGCACTGTAGAGAGCGTGCGTCTGTTCAAGCATGGTTTAATCCCTCAGGTGTGGGGGGTGGGTGTGCATGTGTGGTCGACGAAAACCACAGCCTTGGTTCTCGAAAGTGTGGCTCAAAAGGGAAGGAATTCCCACATCCATTCCATTCGCCCTCGCAAGGGCCCCATCCTTTTGTTGGGGTATGAAACATGCACGGGAAAATATGGGCTCGCAGCTCTTGAAGGAACAATGAAGGATCAAAGACAAAAGAAATCCTCTTTTGAAGAGCCTGCCATTGGCTTGCAGTTTATCTAAGAGCCCAGCAGCAAGGCATTTTGATTGCACCAATTTTGTTCCCGCCGGGCATTAATAAGGGAGGAACAACTTTTATGCCTCCAACTTGTTTCTCTCTCTGCTTAAAATTAAGAGCAGCGGGAAGACAAACATCTTTACAAAAAGGGAAAAGCGGGAAAAAAGGAAACACGAGGCCACCTTGCGGTGAAGGGTAGACCGACCTATCTTCACCGGGGTAAGCGGATCATATCACACAGACTGTCTCTTGGCAGCCCCTGTCTTCTTCGATTGTGTCCAAGGAGGAGTTTAGTCTTGACCATGTGCTGTGCTCATGACGAGAACAAGAGGCTGTGTCTACTATGCCCCAGTAAAACACATACGAGTAAAATGTAGATAGTCATTGAACTCCGGAAAAGTACTAGCTTGCTCTCCTACTGGGAACAACGTTACCTTTGCTACTCGGGCGCGATCTGCTAGGGGATCTCTTGGTAAGCCTGGCGTGACTTGGCACGTTGACCGATATGTATGATGATAGAAGGGATTCCCGGAATCTCTGATTCCCTCCCACTAATTCTGGTTCCAAAAAACTATGCAGGGATATGCTGATCTCAAACCCAATGCTACCGCTCTCTTCACGTTGTCTTATACAACGCATCCGATATACCATGCTGCCAGCCTCAATCTCCAAGAGATGGGTATTGTCCAAAACCCGTGGTCTGGAAGCCGCAACACATACGCTACTACAATCATCCGGAAGTCGCCTTCGACAGCTCTGTGTCTACATCCCACATTCCCAAGAAGTCACCTAGGTTTTCCAAAACCTCCTGGACATCGTCGATGGTGCGCTCATCGCACCCATTCTTTGCAGACTGCCCCTCGGCATCTGCGAACTGGCTCTCAATGTTCTCCTTATCTCCATCCCATCCATTGTTCCTTTCACAGCTTGCAATAACTGGACCTCTTTGCGATGGCTTACAAAGCCTCGATGTTTCGGCCACGGTATCAACGACCGGACTGCTGCCAAAAACGTCTGCCGTGGCTGCTTCGCGCTTATTGAGCACGGTTGACCGGAGGTGAGACCCCCGAGCACTGTACATGGAGGCCCAGCCTGCCGGATTCCCGTTGGTTGATCCTTGTTGGCACCGATTGGCAACGGTCGCAAAGTGGCCCTGAAACTTCTGTACCTCGCTCGGCAGAGCTTCAGTCATTACCGACTGCCGCGGTGGTGGTGAAACGGCTCTCTGCCCGTGGTTCTGTTGCACACTGGACGTTCCTCCTTGCCTGCCGTGAGCTGGTTGTGAGGGTACATGCCATCCTATGGGTGTGTTCTCACCGTGATCGTCCTCGTCATCCTTAACATCGTAAAGATACGTAAATGGGAAGCCGATGTTGTCTTCCTGCTCTGGAAGAACGAAGCAAACACGGCGATCGGGATCGTCGGATCGAGCTTCTCGTTTGCTTCGAGGTGGGACCAGCACAGATTTAAGACCGCCTGGCTGTTTTGTCCGCTGACGTGGCGGTGGGGTCGGTGTAGGCGAGCGAAACTTTCTGAAGGACTTGATAGAGACCGTAAGATCTGGTGTAGGCAAACTGGATCGCTTCGTCTCTGGCGTCGAGGGTGTAGTTCCCAGTGATGTTGGAAGGGGAGTGGTGGAGGGGCCAGGCACGGAACCACCCTGTAGCTGCTCGTATGCCGTCTGTGAGAGGAAGCCAGGCGAACTTGGTGAATTTGGAGAAGTAGGTGCTTTCGGTAGCGACGAAGCCAGATAATCTTCTAGAGGGCTGCTCTTATCCATCCAGGGGTTCTGGTCTAGTGTTACCCTCATGTCGTTGATGGCAGTGTCGACTGGTATTGGGCTTCCATCGTCGCTTATCGTTAATGGGGTCCGATGATCCGGGCCAAGAAGGTTTGGACCAAACGGCGATTCTTTCAACCATGGACTCTGCGTTTGAATAGGAGCCACCTTCTTTAGCATGCTCTCATTCACCTGGAGGCGGTCTGGTTCAATCCCCATAAAGTCTGATGGCCTCTCGGTATCCTCTGCATGCATATCGGCTGTTGTTTTGCGCGGAGTACTAGGCATGATGAACGGACTCCTTGCCCAAGGACTTTGATCCTGTGTAGCCAACCGACTATTTTCCATTTCCACAGTGTCGGTCCCGTCGGGCTGGTCTAGCGAGCCAGGCCCATTCTCTTCCTCTGTGGGGAAATCAGATCCATCGAGCTTCTCGACGCTATTGCTGGCGGTATTCGAGAGTTGGCTGGATGAATGGGGCCAGGCCACTTGTGGCTGCAAAGGCGGATCGAGTCGGTCCGCGGTAGTGACATCATTTATGACATCGTGGGGAGGGGCTTGCTGTTCGACAGACTCTCCACCAACCATAGCATCTGACGAATCCTGCCATTCGTTGAAGGGGTTCCGCGTAAGCACATCGCATTCTGCTGTATCTCTGCGATCAAAAGAATGCGGGTTCGTGCTACCGCGGAAGGAAGCGGGAACTTCCGTCTGTGTGAACAATGCCCCGGTAATGCCGAGGGAATCAGGCATTGCGGCATCGCCTTGAAGAGCTACGTTCTCTCTTACAGCGCTCGAGGTGGTGTTGTCTTTGCTGCGGTTCCACGGATTAGGATGATCTGTGGTTGTAGGTGCTTGTGATTGCAACGATTCGGTATCGCAGTCTGTTTGGACACCCAAGGCGGGCTCAACGTTCTGAAGGGCCACACCTGTGGCCTTGTCGTTATTCAAGATACCCAAGTTGACGCCCCTCTGCTTCTGAAAAACGAGGCCCGTATCTCCTTGATCCCCTGGCTGATCGTCCTTGGGTGACGTGTCCACTGGCGGGAGGTCGGTGGGCTCCCTGGTCGTTCGACAGTCCTTCGCATGTCGAGAGGGTGTTGTTGGATTTTCCTCATATGGTGATTTCTGAACCTCTGGCAGGTGTCCCTGCCTGGAGTTATCGTCATCGATATTGTTTTGGTTCCCAACCACTTCCACGGCCAGAGAGACACATCGCGTCGAGCTGGCTAGTTTCCTACACTTGTCACGGTGGACAGTCGTGGTTGGTGACACTGCAAATACTTCGTCGATTGATTTCGTCCGCTTAAGAGTATTTCTTCGAACCCTGCCCCGGTTCGTAGCATGGGCTGCTGTGTCCATCTTTGTAGTTGACGAGTGCCAGAGCTCGTTCTCGGAGTCGATTGGAGATTTGGCATCCAGTCTCCATGAAGCCACCTCTCTGTGTGGCGCGCTATCCACAGACGGCACACCGGCAATATCAGGCACAGGGAGACCGTCTTCTCGGCCCCTCAACCGCTTAGGCTGAGAGCCTGGCACTCGACCACCTCTTCCTTTCCAGGGGTTGTTCCACCCCGAGCTCTCGTCGAAGGGGCCTTTCAAAGATGCCGATACAAGGAAGGGCCGTCTTCCTTCAAGGAAGTTCCGTGCTTGGTCTTCGTAGCAGCGTGATCGAGCAGCAGGGCTTTCGTAGTATTCGTCTTCGGAGCCGGAGTACAGGGTATCGTCAGGACAGGGAGTCGGTTCATAGTATATTGGTTCGTTTCCGAAGCTAGGCAGCTCAAACATGGCCTCTCTGTCGAACCGTCTGCGGTCGGACTTCGTCATGTTGGCGTTGGCAGTTTGAAAGCAGCGCAGTACCGGATTTGGGCCAACGCCGGATTTAGGCTGTCAGTTACCGATTGCGTTGATACCACACCGCCGTTGCCATCACAATCGACAGGGTACCGTTCCAGGTGAAATTAACAATATGGAAGCAACTCAGAAACATTCGAAGCTCGGACGTTTTGCTGTGGGGCTAGACTGTACCGACCTTGTCACGACAGTAACGCGTTTCTAGACGCGTTCGTGTAAATCAATTAAAGTATCTCACGTGACATAGGAGTGGACGGCTTACAACGCTATCGCTGCTGCCTACATGAGCCTCTTTGTCTAGAAATATGCTACAATTGCTGCCAATGAAATCGGAAAAAACTGCTGTTTGCGAGTATCAATCTTAGCAAGACACATTGAAAAGATACCACGCGTTGGTAGCTTGCTTTGTTCTATCTGGCCTAATCTTGTTTCACAGAATATGGTGCGTGAAGTGGGGGATTACAGCTGTTGTCACGGCAACAATATGCATATGTTGATCTGTTTTCCCGATAAGGAAGACGCGATTGGGTTGTCTCCGTTTTAATAAATCACAGCACAAGGCCAACTCCACAACTCTGGACGTCAACCGGCGCGAAAATACACAAACTGTGCGCATATTCTCGCCTGTATGCGTATTGTATCTTCCCACAATTTCTTCCCCTCTTTCTTTTTTTATGAACCGATTCTACTGAGCGTTCGTATGTGGAGTGCAGCACAACAGAGTTTTCCCATCAAAACATTAGAATATTCTCGCCGAAACATCATAACGTCGATTACCTCTCGCGGACGACATTCCTTACTTCTAGCTCTCTAGCTCTCTATGGAATCGAGCTAATATATCACCATCCGTCGCGTCTCCGACTGATTATTCCCTACTCATATATACGCGATGGGCCATGCGTGGCTCGACTCCCTCTCTGAGGACTGGGTGTCCCAAAATGGCTCCGATACGTCGCAATGTGCACCGGCAGAGTCTACCGAGCTCTCCAGGAGGCCAAACGAAACAGTATCCAGCTCCAAATCGAGCCCCAGCCGTTCACCCGGCTCCGTCAGACATTTCCAATCTGTATCTCCTGTGAACAGCAGTAATATACTCAGTGAACGGAGCCCAAACGAAATAAACATGTTCGGCTCGCGCCTTGGGCTGTCCAAGTTATCCCGAGAGCTGAAAGTCCATGACCGAGGCAACCTCTCGCCACGGTCAGAGCCTGCGTCTGCGGCGGGATCTGTGATCCACAACACGATCGAGCGCAGGTCCGTCAGCACATCTCCGATCAAGGGTGGCACCCCAGAATGGAGACGGAGAATCGTCGAGGGCGGCTTGGGATTTGGGGAACAGCGGGACTTATTTAGCCCTACACGCCTGGGCCTGGAGAACATATTCCAACCTCCACAGGCTCCTGCAGCAGTGGAGGCGTCTGTGGCAGAGGATGGGGCAAAAGGGCAGCAGAGTGAGGAGCGGGAAGAAACAAGACAGGCGTTTGAAAAACCCGAGGTGCTCGAAGGCGTTGGGCAAGAGGCCCAATATGACGACGAACTACGACACGATACCACAATTCCGTCTAGCCCGCCCGTAAGTCGGCAGCTGAGCCAGCAGCTATATGACGTGTCCTACGAAAGCGTGGGTGGCTGTGCAGCGCCAGAGCTTCCACAACAGCCTCGAAGATTTCTGTCACAAACGGAAGACCTGAGCGACTTGCCGAAGTTTGAGGAGGCAGACCACAGTGTGCAGAGTGCCCAAAGTGCCGGCATTGACGAGAGTGTCCACCAGAGGAGCCCGCCAACAGTAGACGCTCCCGTCTTTGCTGCCGCTGAGGGCAGCCAAGCTCACATTCCAATGAAGCCAGGGTCTCGATTCACTAGCGGGCAGAGTGTGCTTCGCAACGAAAGCTTCAGTGCGATTCTCATTTCACCAGAGAGAAATGACGGTAACGGCACCATCTTTGGGGAAGTCGAGCTTCCACCCGGTGAACTGAAGCGGCGACTGGAGAACTTGCGCTGGAACCAGGTGGCTCTGACGGACAAAGCTGGCGAAATTGCGGCAAACGAAGAGTCTGCCAACGTGAGTGGAAAGTCTCTGAACGCAGAAGACAGCGCAGAGTATGAGAAAATGGGCGGCTTCATCAATTTTAAGAGGGGTGGTCGGTCTTCCGACGGCTCATTCCGCAATCGTTTATTGAGTCCCTCTCTCGAGGCAGACACGTCAGAGATGCTCCCCGAAGAGTCTCTACAAGCCAGCACGCCGAAACAGTTTCCGACTATTCGGACAGAGAGGGCAACACTGGAGAGACAGCATACCCCTATCTTGCCTCGTGTACCGAACCCAAGCCCGGCGAAAATGGCAGACGGCTCTCAGGCACTCTTTACTGCTTCGGGCAGTCCTCTAAAGCTGTTTGGGCCGTACGACACTTTCACCAACCAAACTCTGATGCGAAGGATTAGCCAGTTTGAGGATCAGATGTCCAACGGCTCTCTATTATCTGCCGAGCATTCTGCTTATCACAACGAGGACGAGCCATCCCGGCTAGAGCTGGCGTCAATCATCGCAGGCAGCCCACAACGGCTCAGAATGGAGACCACACAGGCGTCCCGGCAGAGCTCAGCTCAGTTTGGCATCGGAGACCTCGATGGATATTCCTTCAGCGAGGTTTTTTCAGACCAAGCAGAAGCGGCGGCCGAAGCACAGAAGTCTCCCTTCGACAAGGTTCCAAAGCTGCCTTTCTATGTGCCGCCAGAGAGTGAAGGCGGGCTGCGTGTCCACCGACAACGGTTGAGTGGGACAACCAACCCTTCGAGGCCACTCCCAAGCAGGCCGAGCGCGGCAAAGCTGATTTCCACCGAACCAGCTGCGGCACCGACCTCACCAGAAACGCCACGGCGGTTTTTCGAGTCTGGCTCCGAAAAGAGACTACGAGCATCGCCATTGAAGGATTCGACACCAAAACGCCGGCGCACGCTGCACAAGTCGGATATTGCCTTTGGCAAAGAACCGCCACAGCTGGCCCTGACTTCCGTGCACACGTCACATCTCAACATACAGTCTGTCGTCGGGAGGACACGCCGTGATGCTCGTGAAGGGGATGAATACCAGTCTGCAGATCCCGAAGTGCTTGCCAACCGTCTGATCCGTTGGCCACACGCACCAACATCGAGCCGGAGGTCATCGGAGAACCAGAACCAGAGCTCGGTGGATGCCGATGGGCGCGAGGGCGACCCCCATGGCGACAGCGGCGGCAACGAGAACTGGGAGGGCTCAGCCGACAGCAGCCACGTGGCGCCTGCGGTAGGCGGACATGACGAAAGTGACCGGAAGCCATCTATTAGGACGGAAGACTTTATGAACGAGGCGAATAAGATCATGGCCATGTTGCGGAGCCGTGGCGGTGGGATTCAGAGCGGGTTGGCGAGCGTGGAAGAGTCGGAGATGGAAACGCCGGTGCTCGCAGAGCAGTCGGACGGCTCGGACGGCTCGTTCCAAGAGTCGACGAAGGAGCCGTTCTCACGGCCGCCGAGCCGCGAGGGCAAGCCGGTGCTGCGAGTGACGAGAGTGCAGGACGATCCCGAGGTCGCCGCGCGGCTGAGGAAGTACGCAGAGCGCAGCGACCTGGACGATCTGGTGTCGTCCACTACGCGATCGATAAATCTTGTACAGGACGCGATCCTGGCAGAGCAGGAGGCCGAGCAGGCGGTGCAGGACAGCATCGGGTCGTTGCGAGGCGGGATCCGAGCGGACGACAGCGAATTTATCAGTGATCCGCCCAACGTGCGAATCTCCGAAGACCCGACACGGACAGGACGAAGCAGATCGCTTAGTGCGCAATCTAGCCTGGGAGACGGTATCACGTCGCAGATGTCGCTGTCTACATCCTCGGGCTTCTCTAGTGGGCGGTCGTCCCGCGGATCGGAGTCGAGAAAGACGATTGCGCCAGAGACGGTATCGCACCTGATTCCCGACCAGGTTGGCAACATGATGCTGGACAGGAACAACAATATCTGGATCAAGAGGAGGAACGGCAGCTCGAGCCAGTTTTCGGGCAACATTCAGCCTTCTGAATGCAGTGAGGAGGACCCGTTTGCGGACATTCCTGATCTGTCGGTGGATGTGACAATGGAACTGCACAACCTCAGGCCTGTGCTCCTGCCGGCAGCACAGGAGGCTGCACGCGTCCCTTGTCAGAGCCCGACGAAGCGCTCGGGGCCGACACTCGCTACGAAGTCCGACGTGCCGACGCTGGCTGCCGACGTGCCGCCCGAACCACCGATGCCAGCTGATGCTGAGGCCGACGAGGCAACCCCGCAAGACAAGGATGAGGGCGCGGTGGAACACGAAATAAGCATCGACGAAGGCCGAGTGCCACACGGCAGCCTCTTGAAGAAACGGCACCTGGCGATCAGTTTTTCGTCGCCGATAGCGTCGATCATCTCGGACGAGGCCGATGGTGCGTTGCGACCGGGTGGCGCAGACGAGCACACACAAGGCGTGGCGGACGACGTGTCGATCACGCCTGTGCAGCGCGGGCGACACCCGGCGATTTCGGTCAAGTTCAACCACGCAGAGACTACTCCGTCTAGACCACAGAGCACTTCGGGGGGCCCTTCGAGGAGGTTCTCGCTGGCCGGGCGAGCCTTTGTCTCCCGGCCCGTTTCCAGGATCGAAGAGAGAGAGGAAGACAGCACAGACCGGCGGCTGGACGTGCCCTCGATCCATATCCAGCCGGAGCTCAGCGCCGCCAGCGACCACAGCACGGTGTTTCAGGTGGCGGCGGGGCCAGAAGCAGGAACTCCCAGCGGACGACGCTCCAACATCAGCGTGTTGTTGGCGACGCCGGGCGAGCGAACGCTGGGGGGGATGTCGGCGAGAGGCGACGACGAGGAGGTGATGGCGCAGTATGTGGGGATGATGTCGCTGAGCCCGATGTCCGAGTTCACGATCCACCACGACCGGTCCCTGGCTCTGGAGGCTAGCTATGTGCGAGGGGCGCGGCACCTGGTGACGGGCGACGAGTCGACGGCGGTGATGTCGCAGAGCCTGCGCAGCCTGGTGAAGAGGCTGGCAGAGGTGCAGCCGTCGGAGCCGTTCTGGGAGGATCTGGAGGAGCTGGACGTGCAGAACAAGAGCCTGGAGAGCCTGCACAAGCTGGACCATTTCTGTCCGCAGCTGGTGACGCTGGACGTGGCGGGCAACTCGCTGCGCAACCTCAACGGAGTGCCCGTGTCGGTGCGGCACCTGAAGGCGGTGGGCAACCAGCTCTCGGAGCTGACGTCGTGGGTGAGCCTGGCGAACCTGCAGTACCTGGACATCTCGAACAACGCGATCAAGACGCTGGCGGGGCTGAAGAATCTGGTGCACCTGCGGGGGCTCAAGGCGGACAACTGCAGCCTGACGGATCTGGAGGGCATCAAGTACCACGACGCGCTGCAGACGCTGCGAGCGAGAGGCAACGAGATCCGGGCGGTCAGCTTTGCGGGGACGCGGCTGCAGAAGCTGGTGGAGCTGGACCTGGAGGACAACCAGGTGGCGTCGGTGACGAGCCTGGGCCAGCTCGGCTCGCTGGCGGTGCTGAACCTGCGGCGCAACGCGCTGGGACGGTTCACGGCCGACGCGAACGGGGCTCTGCCCCACGTGAGGACGCTGAACCTGAGCGACAACCGGCTGGAGGTGCTGGACGTGCGCGGGCTGACGTCGCTGCGCACGCTGCACGCGGACCGCAACCGGCTGACGGGCGTGCGCGGCTTCTCGCGGACGCCGCGGCTGGACAGCGTGTCGCTGCGCGAGCAGAGCCTGGCGTCGTCGCAGCAGCTGGACCTCTCGTCGCTGTATCAGGCGTACGAGGTCCGCAAGCTGTATCTGTCGGGAAACTATCTGGAGAGCTTCGACCCGCCGGTCGACTTTCTCAACCTGCAGCTGCTGGAGCTGGCCAACTGCGGGCTGACGTCGCTGCCGGCCGAGTTTGGGGTGGCGGCACCGAATCTGCGCAAGCTGAACCTCAACTTCAACGGCATGACGGACCTGCGCTGTCTGGCGGGCATTCCGCGGCTCAAGAAGCTGCAAGCGGCGGGCAACCGGCTGAGCCACGCGTACACGGCCATCCAGGTGCTGGCGGGCTTCCCCCACCTGGTGGAGGCGGACCTGCGGGACAATCCGCTTTCGCAGGGCTTCTACCCGCCTCCGGTGCAGGTGGTCGTTTCGGGGGGGATGGGCAGCCACAGAGCGAGCAGCGGCAGCCACGACCACGACCAGGACCACGACCACGACCACGACAACCACGTCGGCAGCAGCACGACCACAGAGCCCTTTTCGCTGCCGTATGCGGACGAGCTGCAGGACCAGGCCTACTGCCGGCGGCTGGACCTGGCGACGGGAATGCGACGACGGGTATACGAGCAGGTGGTGGGCGAGGCGTGCAAGAAGCTGAAGCATCTGGACGGGCTCAACGTCCGACGGGATCTGGGCGCGGTGCGGGACGCGGTGTGGGATGCGTTGAGTGCGAAGGGCATTGTCGGCGTCCGGGTGGGCAGCGCAGGCGCAGAGTCGAGCGGCGAAAAGGAGACGACGGACGGAAGCCGCTGGGGGGCAGAAGATACTTTTGCATAACGAACAGGAGAACAGGGACTGGTTACTTTTGGGGGTTGGAAGGGGGGGGGGGGGGGGGGGGGGGGGGGGGGGACGGGGGGGGGGGGGGGGGGGTGGGGGGGGGGGGGGGGTGGGGGGGGGGGGGGGGGGGGGGGAGTTTT